>JABFQC010001794.1:0-17970 GCA_022817085.1 Psilanteris sp. ZL-2020
ACACCCAGTTGTATTGAATGCTCCACACTTTAAATTGGTTATAAACGTGTTCTTCATATTTAAGACATCAAAGATGCGTTCAACCTACGTCTGGGGGTGTGGAGCTTTCAATACAACTGGGTGTACAGTTCGAAGCCAATAAAATTCAGGGCAACGGACCCAAGCCGTAAAACAGTATTGAAGCGCTAACATTGTTGGCCAATGCGAACGGAGTCGTAAAAAGGAACTGAATCAGTCTTTTTTTTTCCCGTGTATGCTGTAGTGGAAGAGAGATCAACGATATCATTCTTCTCACTCCCACTCTAGCATAAAATATGCAGTCGCTGGCGACAAATCGCAAACGAAAACGCACCTTTACTTTAAGTACTGGAATTACTGCGTTAGTATAAGATGAAAATATATATTACGGTAAGTTGGATAAAGATGCATTACTATTCGTAGTATTTGCTATATTGGCTGAGTTCTAAAATGGCCTTTCAGTACTGAAACAGTGAGATAAAATATATGAAAACAAATAATTAAGACAAAGACAAAATCAATTTTAGAACTCAGCCAAAGTAGTATGAATATATATTATTTTTTGGTAACGATACATTCAATTTTCGATAAAATACGTACTTTCCGGCCTAAATAAGTGATAAAAAACATTTGCAATGATTTACAATTTATAATATATAATAATAATGTAAAATTAATAAAATATATCTTAGTTTGTTATTGGCGTAGAGGGTAAATAGTCCCTATAGCTATTAAAGCAACAAAAACAACAACATAATTTCTTAATTAATACAGATTTTGACACTTGTAATATAATTTATTTAATAAAACTATGGATGGTAAATTGCCTCAAGATGTTATACAATACATTATTAACAATTCACATGCACCGATTCATTTTAAAAATATTTTAAAATGTGATAATAATGAATATATTTGGCAATTATTAAATTGGGATTTAGATACATTATCTCAAAAAATAGGCAATGTAAAATTACCATTTAGAGAAGGTATAAATAAAAAGACCATAGTAAGTATGAATTATTATTAAATAAATATAATTTTTTAATTATTATTATCATTATCCAAGTAAAAAAATAGTTTTAAAATAATTTAAATGTGTAATGTAAAAATTCTTTAAACAAATAAATCCTATTCATAAATTATTTAGATATATTACATATATTTTAATATATCTAAAGCAAGTGTTTTTAAAATAATTGTTATGTAAAATGTTAGAACAAAATTATTAAATTTAGTTGAATAATGACTTTGTGTGAAAGTAATGGACAAAACATCTACTTTTTTAATTCTTATTAAAACAGGATTATTATGAAAATATTAGAAGAACTTGCTTTGCATACACACAATTAATGTATACTCAGCGTCAATGAATCATGGAGTAAACTCCATATAGAATGAATGCAAATTACTCCATGATTCATTGATCATGGGTGTATGTTCTAATAGAACTATTAAATTTGACTAATATTTTGTATTAACGTATTAAAATCATTTTATATCTTTATGTATAATATTTTTCAAACAGGAACCACAATGGGAATATAAATGTGAAGTGAAATATTACACTATGGCAGAATTTTTAACATTATCTAATAATATAAATGATAATAAATGGCATTACTTTGATTATAAATGTATGAATGATTGGTTTAAAGGTAATTCAGAAATACTTAATTCTATAAATTGGAATGCATTGGGTTGTAACATAGAAAGTGAAGCATCTACTATATGGCTTGGTAATAAAGGAGCTCATACAAATTGTCATAAAGACACATATGGTAATAATTTAATTGCACAAATTTATGGAAGGTAATAAATAAACATTTTGTTATATGATTTGATACATTCAGAAGCATAGTTTATTAAAAATGAATAAATATCTTCTTAAATTTTATTATTATAAGATTGATATATTTATAATTTAATAATAATAAATATAAATATTTATAATTATATTTATTATACATTTTCTTGTAGAAAACAATGGATTCTCTTTCCACCAGATATAGATAATTTTTGTGAAACTCGTAATCCTTATGAAGAGTCTACTATATACACTAAATTAAATCTTTTCACTCCAAGTTTAAGAGACATTGCTTATTTAAAATCATTAAACTATAGACCAAGAGTATTAACTTTAGAACCTGGAGATTTGTTGTTTGTTCCACATGGATGGTGGCATTTTGTAGAATCACTTGATGTGAGCCTAAGTGTTAATGTATGGTCTCCATTAAAAACTGATTGTTATAATAGATTAAATGAAGCGCTCGTTAAATTATTAGTAAATAAACTTGGAACTAATATTGCATTTACACATGACGTTGATAAATGTAGCCTATCTCAAAGTTTAAATTTTGTAAGTATAGATTAATAATATAAATTTAAATTATTTAATTTAATTTATATTATATACATATAATTTTTTTAGGTAAAACAATCACTTACAGAGTGTAAATTAGCATTGGATACTTCTGAAAATTCGCTAATAAGAAAAGATACTTGCAAACTTGATAATATTTTTAAAAAATATTCAAATTATATAAAATCAGTTGATGAAATGTCTATGAATGAATTTGATGATTTTCTTCATTCTAGGCACTCACGTTTCTTAGAAAATGATTATAATTTAGTTAAAATAGAAACCCATAATTTAGAAAATGAAATATTAAATACATTTTGTAATACCAATATAATTCAACAAATCGCTAAAATATTGTTTACACATTATTGTAATAAAAGTATATAATTTCTTATTTAAATTATATAAGAATTGGTATTAATATAATACTATTATGGAATAACTATTAAACAATTGAAATTAAAATATTTTATATTTACGAATTAGATAAAATTTTAAGTAATTTTATACTCAAAATGAATTATATGATTAATAGTTTCAGAATTGTTTATAAAATTTTTAATAATTAATTATATCATAAAATGTTTTTTTATAAATTAAAATAAATTTGTAATTAGATGATATATAAAAAAATAAAAATATTTTCATATTTTCTTTTTAAATCATAAATATATTTAAGGAGGTTGGGGCATGAACTAAGAAACGATGAAAAAGTTCTGAAAAAAATATATTTTTTAGACAAATTTATATAGAGTAAAAAATTAGAATTTAAATAAAATCGTAAAATTTAGAGAAAAAAAAAAATCTAAAAAAAGAAGGAAAGTACATACAGTCTTATGGGAACTTATTAATAATTGTACATTTTATGGTGTTTACATGATGAAAAATTAATAAAATTTAAATGTTTTAAATATAGACACAAGCTTTAATTTCCCAAAATTTTATACAAATTCACTCACTAGTTTTGTTGAAAAATGGAAAATTAAAAATGTGCAGAAATAAAATACATCATTATATGACGTCGATGTGGCAAAATTGCAAATTCAAAAAAAATGGATATTCGATTTATAAACTGAATAAAATTATAATTTAAAATATACTTATATTACTGATTTTATAAGTACTTGATTACTTGTGTCACACAGCTAAAAAGTTGGTATATAAATAAAAAATACGATATGTTACAATTATAATTAGAAATATATTAATTAGTGATGATTTGGTTGACAATATATAAAAATACTTATTAAAAAAAATAATATACATTTATAAAGAAGTTTCAACCATTTAAATATTGTTTATAATTCAGCTAATGTAGATTATAAATTATATCAAATAAATGACTTATTTAATTTTTTATATAACATTTAATTATATAAATCATAATTATTATTTATACTTAGATTAGTATCACAGATATTTAATACAGCAAAATAGTATATCTTTTTATGTATATTTTATTGGTTTTTATTAAGTGTATATTTTGTATCATTATCCACTTAATATTGCTAAGCAATAAAATATAAATAAAAAATAAATTTTTATGAATAAAAGAATATGCAAATATTTAATATGTATTTAATTATTTCTCTTTATTGAGTAGTTTTTTTCAATATGTGTATTTCAAATAATTATAATAATATAATTTAATTTAAATTAAACTAATTTAAATGTTTAAATTTATTTTTTTTACTAAAATTTTTATATTGTTTCAGAAATCACAAGAGGATACTTCTCCAGTAGGACCTTGGCTTTTAGCTCTGTTTATTTTTGTTGTGTGTGGATCTGGTAAGTAAACAAAAAAAGTTTTATATCCTATCATTTACATTTAGTTATAAAAAGATTTATAAGAGTGACAATATATATTATGTGTAATATATGTTATATTCAAAATTTTATTAATAAAATTATAAATAAATTACAAATATTAATTAATTGATTTTTAAAGTATATATTTTTTAATAATATAAATTTTATTTCAGCTGTTTTTCAAATCATCCAAAGTATAAGAATGGCATAAACAACATCGCACGAAATATTTTTTGACTGTCAATATGAAAATGACTCCACTGCTGAATTCACCATTGGGTCTAGAATGTGTTTCATCAGTTACATAATTAGCTCTCAAATATAAAAATAGCTACAAACTTTTTATAATTAATATAAGACTTTACTTTTTTAATCAGCTCAAAACTTTTCTTCATAAGTATTCTAATAGCATTTATACACTTTTAATATAACAAAACTGTATATGTAACTTATATCCCTATCAGCACTTAATATACCTGTAGCATTACAGTAATGTATGAAATGTTATATGTTCACCGAAATTGCAATAATATTATAATAACTTTAGATTATATAAAATTTTTTTTTACACATTCACCATATAGTTTTGTAAGAGTAATTCAGTTATATAATTTTATTTCTATTTATTTAAAAGAAAATAATAATGAAAACATTCTAGATTAAAATATTTTGCCATACAACTACCTAGAGGTATTTGAATATTTTCAATAGAAAATACATAAAATTAATTAGTCTGGCAAACAGTATGGTGAATATAACAAAAATATGTGTTTACTTATTTAAAAAACCTCATTATAATATTGTAGTCATATTACTATAACATTACAGTAACATTATAAAATATTACCTAATATTAAGGAATATTACGTGCTGATAGGATATATATTAAATGTGATGCATTGATGGAAGGTGAATTTACTATTCGAATGTCTTTATTTTTGTATTACATTTTTATATTACATTATGTAACAAATTCAATTTCAATATAATTATTAGTTGAAATTTAGAATTTTGTTGCACGTTAAAAATTATTTACAGAATCACTATAATCTTCCATCGGTGTTTGTATGATAAATACTTGTAAATATAAAGATTGTTATCAATTATATACATTTTTGTGTGTATTAAAGCATTCCAACACAACTGAATTGGTAAATCTGGCTTACAATGTATTTGTTACTCAAATTTATTTACCGAAATGTTATTAGTGTGTTTGAAATATTTTGTGTGGTATGTAAAACTTATAATAAATGTGTTCTATAAAATAAATTTTTACTATATATATATTTTAATTATCTTTTTCTGAAAAATATTATATTAGGGTAGACACTCCGCTTTTGGACACATTAAGGATACTTTGACATTAATATATTTTTTTAGTTAATAATATATGATAGGTAACGAAAACATTTTTTGAAACGTATTCTTTTATGTTTAAACAATTAAAAAAATTAAAAATCAGTAACTAAAAAGTTTATATACTCTGTAATAATAATTAATTAATTGAAATACACTAAAATCACTACTTTTGGAACATGGGTTCGCTTATGTATATTATAATAACAAGATATGAAGTACCTGTTTCAATGAATGTAATTTTTAAGTTAATAATTTTTTATTATTATTATTATTATTGCTTTATTTACGGACAATATGTCCAGTTACAAAATATAAGTACATCAAATGTAGTACATCAACAATAATATTAATATATCCTTATAAATAAATATCGATACATTATATACTTTTAACAAAAGGTTAAGCCACATCTTAAGCGAAAAACTTACATATATATATATATATATATTATAAACCTTAGAAATTAATTAAAATTGTCCAAAAGGAGTGCACTTACCCTATCTAAGAAAAGTTAAAAAATAACTTGCAGTGACATGTCGGCTCTACTAGAATGGAATCAGAGATGCTGCTTTTGGAAATAATAAATACAAAGTTAACAATAGGAAAATTATAATAAAAATAAAATATAATTATTGCAATTGAATGTTCCTCTATTTTTTGTTTTCCGATTATTTAAGTCTAAATTATAACATTTAAAATTATAACATTTTATAGCAATCATTTAATTAATTAATATTCAAGTCATTCAATTTTCCATAAGAGATTACATTTATACAAATTATATAATTTTATTATTTATTTTATTGTAATTACTTATACTAATAACATATTTATTTACTTATATAATTTATTTTATTATATTACATTTATATTGTGCAACTATAAATCAAAATTACTAATTTGAAGCAAAAAGAATAATTTGAAATAAAAACATTGAGTAAAAATGAATCAGGTGCAATTAAATAATTAAACTTGTATTTAACAATACAAAGCATTATTAATTTGCTATGCTAGTTTTCAGTTTTTATATGAAAAAAGTGCTAGCAAAAGTCGGATAAATGTTTAATTGAACTATTACATATTATGTATGATGTATTTATATTAATATTTATTTAAATAATAAAGTAATATTAGTAATAAAAATAATAGTAATACATAGTAATAAAAAAAGTTATAATGTAGGAGAAAATATCATATTATTTACCTACTATGTAGTATATACTGCATTTTTTTATATAAATGTATGGTAAACTGGAAATAATAGTCAATTTAAAAAAATTGTATAGCTTCAACAAATATTTCAATTGCTTTATTTACAATATTTATATTTTTTACAATGATATGCATATCAAATTTATTATTCATCAAATTGTAGATCCAATTCTAAATCAAGTAAATCCATTTCATGTAAAGTATTGATAAGCGTATAACGTGAAAAAACCATATACAATTTTCTAAACCACACATACTGCGATTTATGTGCGGTCATGGCATTCTAAAATGAATAATATGCATTTAAATTAATGTACAGGTTTAATATTAATTTTATAATCATGAAGAATGTTATTGAATATATGATATATTAATTTTAAACTTTTTTTTTTCAATTCCTTACTTTTATGTCTTTCCGCTGCTCATAAGTTATCAGGTACCAATATGAAGAACAAAGCAGTCTGATGGGCAAATCGAGCAACTGAGAGTATTTTCGTAAGATATTTACAGTTTCAAGAATATACAATTTGCAATCTAAAATGTAACATTTATTAAATTAGAATTAATTTTTGATATTATTCTAATATACAACAAATTCAATAATTTATAAGGGTAAAAATTTCTAATTTAATTCTACACAAACAAAAATATTGCTAAAATAAACAAATTTTAAAGTAAACAAACAAATAATCTACATTTTTGTAGATTTAATTTGCTCCATTCTAATAATAGAAATTAAGTTTTGGTAGTTGTTTAATTCATTGTCAATTTATTAGATAATATGATCAGTGATATTTATGATAGCTAATAAATTGCACTTAAAAGGGCATTTAGTTAATTTTAATAATCTAATATTTTTTAAAGGATTCATATAAAAATAATAAATTTATATAATTTTACATATATTATTAATACTAACATATTGGTATTTTACGTTCTATACATAGAGATGCTATTCCATAATAAATAGAAATGTGATTCTTATGCCTGCTTACACCATGCTTGTCAAAAGTTACAACTGCGTCTATTTTATAGCTTTCAATAAAGTGTAAAATAATTTTGGCAATTATATTTTCTGGCCAGTGTATAGATGGGTCATCGGGCATTTCTGAGTTCCTATACAAAAATTAATATATTATAAATTTTAACTATAAATCCCAGAATTTCTAATTATGTTCTCAATTCAAAGTTAAGACAAATGGTTACTATTTAAAATTGTATAAATAAACATTATTCACTATTCATGAATTAAATATCTATATTAATATTAATTAATATTCTATATAAATATTGACTTAGTAAAGAATAATATAAAGTATAATAATATAAAAAACATGTATTAACCATAAAGATATATTATACTTAATTATATTAATACAAATGAATATAATTTTGAAAAGAATCTTACATGAGTATTATTACATTTGAGTCAGGGATTCCTAATTTTTTTGCACACTTCCATAACTCTTGTTTACGTTTCTTATTACCACCTAAATAAATTGACAGTTATCATTATGCAAGTATCATAAAAAAAATAAAAAAATAAAAAGAAATAACATAATTTATATTATTACACATACCCATAGATAAACAAAGCAAATAAATCTGTGTACGTTTTAGCTTATTTGAGCAATATATTAAAGGGCCAAAAAACATGACCTCATCATCAGGATGGGCCGTAACGAGCATTAATCTGTTTGGTGGGCCTGGCAAATGCCATGCTTGGTGATTCACTTTTTTCAAAAGTAAGTAAGTAATTATACATGTACATAAGTACGCAGTGATTGCTATGAATAATTGGCAAGAAATATCAGTCAAATATTTCCACCACCAAGTTAAAATTTCATTAACATAGGACCTGGCGCATGAATAAAATGTGTCCAGCTTCACCATATTTTAATACTAAACTTCATATTAATTGTAAATTTTAAATAACATTATTACTTTTATATGTAAAAGCTATTAAAGTTTACAACTTAGAAATACTGTGATCTCGACTTGATATAGTAAGGTCAAATCAGTGTATGTATGTTTATATATACGTAAATAGTCGAGTTCTCGAAATTCTCGTTCTCGTACTCCTTACTGTGTTTGAATTCTCTAATAAAGCCATCTATCTACGATGTTATAAAGTACACTCTCTTCGTACAAACAAGCATTATTTCTATATCTGTAAAATTATTACAAATAAATTATTATGATGATAATTATTATAATAATATTAAAATCATTGTATTTTATTTAAATAATATTAATATTTAATTGTTTATTAGTATGTTTTATATAGAACAGTAATTATAAGTATATACAAATTACAGTAAAATTTGAATAAAATTGTTTAAATTTTATATATTTTACATATGCATTCATTACATATTAATTATTATACGTAATTATAATATTAATATAAATGCAATTTCAAGTAGACAAAACAATCTTTATTATTGTTTATTGCACAAGTGTGAGCTGTTTAAATATATGTAATTTTAACATTCAATTTTTGTTTACAATATTTAACAAAGAATAATCTTTTATTACATCTGTCATAATATAAAACAGTATATATATATCCACTATGCATTATACATACCATTGAAGAAGATTTAATTTGTATGAAAATAACTGCAATTAACATTAATTAAATGCAATAAACATTTATAATTTTTGTTCTAAAAAATTAATACAATTTTATATATTATTATTAATATATTTATAATTTACTATGTGAAAAACTGACAAATATAAGGCTAAATAAATAAGAGTTTAAAATAATACGATTTATACAGTTAATATATTTATATACACGAAGTAACGTTATAACTACAAATAATTCTTTTATTATTGACTTAGTAGATAACCATATAAATAATTTCCATATTCATAGCAATAAAATACATACTGTAAACTTATTCAAACTTTAAACTAATATATATATTTAAAACTATATTTTTTCGTATATGTAAAGAATAAGAAGCTGTCCTAAATTTAGTTCAAAGTTCAAACCTTCAAACTTTAAACAAACAAATTGATCCGAAACAGTGTAATTCTACATATGCATTGCGCATCTGCAATACTGCATAGTTTTTTATATGTATATGTTTATATAAACATGTAAAGGAGAAGTATACGCTATACGCTATACGCTGCTACACAGTTACATATGCATTATCTGTTTTTGTTTTCCGCTATGAGCTATGACACTATGGCTGAGTTCTAAAATTGATTTTCAGCACTTTTGTCTTTGTCTTAATTATTTGTTTTCATATTTTTATCTCATTGTTTCAGTACTGAAAGGTCATTTTAGAACTCGGCCTATATAGGCTATATTAGTTTATAACGTTGGTAATAATTTTTAGTTCATAATTTAATATAACAAAACTTCATTGCAACGTTGTCAAAACACAAAATAGATTATTTAAGATTTATAAAGAAATATATCTAATTATTGGTTAAATAGGGTAACTTCAGCCCTGGTACCACATTCTATAACAACAACAACGTAAACAAACAAGAGTTAGAGGTGCACAAGGACCAAGAAGGCAAATACTTATACCCATCAAAGTGAACAATAACAACAAAAGCAAGACTTATAAACTTTGTTTTTATTATCTTGTGATATTAAATTTTAAAATACTTATTCAATTATTAGTGTATAAGGAAAGAGGAATAACTGCATCCTCATAACCATTAAAGAAAACAACAATAACATTATCTTTTGAGGTTATCAAAATGATGATTAATTAAATAAACTTAACATAAGTTTATTTAAAGATATATGTTTATAGTGAAGAATGTATATAACAGTGAACATATTTTATAATTGATTTTTGACATATAGATATAATTATTTTATATAAATATTTAATTTTATTTGTATTTGGTATACTCAAAATTAGTATTTAAATTATAATAAGAAAATGAGGAGAACTGCAGGAATTGGTGCCATTCATAAACAAAAATTAGAGCAAGAAAAGTACAAAGGAAAAGGTAATGAAATTCAAGAAAATCAATTAGAGAAGATGACAATGCAAATGGAAACGTTTCGTGTAAATTTAGAAGAGTTTGCTATGAAACATAAATCAGAAATAAAAAAGAATGCTCAATTTCGAAGACAATTCACAGAAATGTGTGCATCAATTGGAGTTGATCCTTTAGCATCAGGCAAAGGGTTTTGGTCTGTTCTGGGTATAGGAGATTTTTATTATGAATTGGGTGTGCAGATAGTAGAAGTTTGTATGGCAACAAATTACAAAAATGGGGGACTGATTTCTTTAGATGAACTTAGGGATAGATTAGTTCAAGCTAGAGGTAAACGTAAAGAACACCAAGATATAACAAATGATGATCTTTTAGCAGCTGCGAAAAAATTAAAAATATTTGGCAATGGGTTTTCGATTTTACCAGTTGGAAAAGGAAAATATCTTGTGCAATCAGTTCCAGGTATTTACATTAATAAATCAATATATGTTTCACATTAAATAATTTTATGTAAATTAAAGAACATATAACATTCTATACAAAATGATATTTAAATATTACATAATTAATTTATTATCATATTTTTGTTATATTTTAGTAAAAATAAAGTAAATGTATTAATAATATTAATATAATATTAAGAAAATATAAAAGTAAATTAATATATTTCAGGATGATAAATTACAATAATATATTCTATTGAGATGACATTAAAAATGTTTTTCCCAATATATCAATTTTGATATTCTGTCGATCACTTGAAAAATATATTGAATTCATTACTAATGATTGATTATAAAATAAATAAAATGTTTTTATATTTATTATAGTAGTTAAATGAATAATATATTTAAAATTAATTTATTTTAGACTGTATATACATTTATAACAATTTTATTTGCAGGAGAGCTCAGTATGGATCATACATCAGTTTTGCAACAAGCAAGTTTATCTGGAAATGCTTATGTATCAAAATCAATATTAATGAAAGAATTAAAATGGGAAAGTACAAGAACACAAAAGGCATTAGATCATTTGGTTAAAGAAGGACTATCTTGGTTGGATGATCAAGCGGAAACTGAACCTTTATATTGGTTCCCAAGTTTATTTACAGCATGCATTGCTTCAAGAACATAATATAATATAAAAATAGTGCATATTTGTGAATGTAATATAAAAATATATATAATTGTTGTAAATTTTACATTTCCTTATTTATTATATTTTAAGATATTAATAAACTGTTATATTTATAACTCTTTGAATCTTTATTAAATCAACATTTTTATATTATTTAAGAAGAAAAACGTTATTTAAAATTGAATTTAATTAAGATTAAAATAAAAAGTAGATCAAAATTAATATATATAATAATTAATTAAATTAAAGTATGTAAATAAATAATGAAATATATAAAAACATATATTAAAATTTAAACTTTATTTCTCCAAATTTTACTAACAGAAATAAAGTTTACATTAATTGATATTTTATAAATAATAAGTAAAAAATATGTTTTAATTAGTTTGACAATACATAAAATACATATATTAAATACATAGTGTTTAATGGTTACAATTATATAATTAAGTAATTTATTTATTTTATTTTTTTTATTATTATGTTATTAAATTTATAATATACGTTGCAAAGTAATCAGCAAGATAAAATAATAATTCTACAAATTTTTATATAAAATGAATAATAAATGTCAAAAGCATAAAAAAATCTAAAAAAATTCGATTAGTTTAGTATTTGGTATATCAAGCCCTTTTTTTTTAATTGTTTCCAGGCCAATTTAGGCTGCAAATAAGTAAAGAATATGTAAACAAAAAAATTGATAAGTTATTAAAGATAGGAAAGAAAAATATATATATATTCTTATCTTAAACTAATATTTTTTTAATATCTTACACAGCTTTATTTACAAAACAATGTTTTATTTGATTTCATATTATCTTACTTCATCTTCTTGTTTATACCTGTGATAAATATAATATAAATAATTAATATATGACCGTTAAATGCATTTAACTTTAAATAAACATTTAAAAACTCTATTAAAAATAATATGACAATATTAATTAACTTACTGTTTTATAATTTGAGTATTATACTGAGCTAACTTTTGGCGACAAAAAAATAACTCTCTCGTTAATTTTTCGTTTTCTTGTTGCAACGTATTTACTTTGTGCCTCATTTCTTTAGTATGTTTCTTAAATTTATTAGTTAAAAATTTAGTTTCTTCTTGCCATCTGAAATAATTACAATATATACTATAAGAAATATAAGTTATATATAACTATTATTAAATAAATAAATAATGTATAGTAATCATACTTTTTATTTAAAGTTTGATGTATTTCTACATGGGAAGTTAATTCCTTAATTTTTGATTCATTTATCTGTTGTAATTGTTTTAATTCGGCTTCAGTATGTATCAAATTAATATTTCCAGTGCTGTAATTCAAAATAATTATATTTTATATAAATTATACGCAACGACTTTATATACATCATAATATCATAGATTAATTATATATAATAATATATTTAGATACTCAAAAATACTAAATTTATAAATGTGTATAATTTAATAATACTGAATTACTATTTCTTACACGTCATTGTTATAACTTATTTTTGAATGATTTACGGGTAAATTCATCTGTTCAACAGATTTGGTATCATTTATATTGCTAGTTGCGAAACGCAGCTCTTCTTGTAAATCTCGAATTTTTAATTCCATCAACTTTCGTTCATGATGCCTTCTCTCTGTTTCTCTATCAAGTGCCATTTGTAAACTATGAATTTCAACATCTATCTTTTCTTTATCATGAAAACTTTTTGATAAACTTCTTTCAATATTTGAATATTTTTGTACAGCTTCTTTGGTGCGTTCATTAACTTCTTTCACAAGATTTTCTACATCGGTAGGTTCACGAGTAAAAGACTTGCGTAGCAATTCTTTAGATTCGTATGATTTTTCATTTAATATTTGATCATATTGTCTCAAGATCTGACACTTTTCATTATATTTGAGCCTCCAAGATTCTTCCGACATTTTCAATTTCTTTTCTGTTTCAGATAACTTTTGTTCTAATTCTAAAATTTTCGTTTCATATTTCTGACAAAAATTGTTAGAATTATATAAGACTTTATCCAATTCTTCTTGAATTAGTGAACGTTCTCTTTGAATTCTATCAGTAACAGTAGCCTTTTGTTGAATTTCTAATTTAAGTTCTTCTATTTCAGAAACGTATTCTTTTAAATTACTGTCATGCAATGTTTTAATTTTTTTAATTTCATTTTCTAATTTTTCATCATACTCTCTATTTATATTATTTAATTTTAATTTTAAGATAGAAGCTTCTTCTAAAGTACGAGATTCTCTTCGAAAAGCTTCTTCTTTTTCCCGAATTGCAGACTCTACAAGTTCTAAAGCTTCTGAAATTTTTAACATAGATTCATTATCTTTTTCTACTACACCAGCAAAGAGTTTTTGAGCGTCACTCAATTGTTTTTGTAATTCTAATTTCGTTTTATTCAAATTTTCTACTTCATTTTCACAGTTATTCAATTTGTCCTCAGTATCTTTAATAATTTTTGTATACTTTTCCTCCTTTTCTTTTATTTCATGTTCAATATTTTTTATTTTTTGTAGAAGGTCATTTTTTTCTTTAGTAAGTTCTTCAGTTTTCGTTTTACTAGACTCAAATAAATTTTGATGCATTAAAAAGTGTTTTTTTGACTGAATTAGTTTAGATTCTAATTCTTTTATCGCATTTGAGTAAGACTCTTTTATTGTATTCACTTGATGTTCATATAATTTATCATCCATACTACCCCGTTGGCAAGATTTGAGTTCTTCTTCGAGAATATCTATAGTTTTCAATGACATTTGCCATAGTTGAAAAACTGATTCAGTTTCCATTTGCATTATTACTAAGCGTTTTTCTAAATTAGCTATCATTACATTTTCAGTCTCGGAATGAACAGGACATATTTCATTTTGCACCTGAGAAAAACTTTTCTGGGCAGCCTCATTAGCATATTTGTTTTCATTACGTATTGCTTCAAGTTCATTTCGAAGCTTAACTTGTTCAACCTATAAAAATATGAAGTTTTTTTAATAAATGTATTAAACACATTGATGTTAGCATGTTATAAATTTGTTATATACAAAGATAAAGATATCTATATTATATAGAATAAATTATAAACAAATAAAATTAATAATAAATGTTTAGATAAAATTTATTCATTATTGTAATTATTTAATGTATGAAGATAATATAAAAATTATAATTATATTGATTTTGTATAGAATCATATATGATTTATAACATATTTATTTATCTATATATAATATAATTGCAATATATTTATCACTATTAGATATAACATTTATAATGTAAATAATTATATAATATATAGATAAAATGAAAAACAAATAAAAACTATATAAACAAATTATATTTTCATAATTTAGAAATTTTAAAAATTTAAGTACACAAAATATTAATTTTAATTATTTTACATAGTTTAATTAAGTATTAAAACTAAAATAATATATAATAAAAATATATAAGAAATAAATTACAATTTACCTTACAATTACTAATTTCTTTCTTAATATCTTCTGAGGCCAAATGATATTCTTGGAGAACTGTTTTTGTACATTGATTGCTAAATAAAAGAAATACATATTAAATGAGAATTAATATAATATAACTAAAGTATTTGTAATATTACTTTCTGGATAAATAAATACAATTTATTTCAATTTAAAAATAATGAACCAACATTTAAAATGGACATAATTACAATATAGGAAAATATGTATAAATAATATTGAATTGATTTTAATTTGATTTATTAATATCTTGTTTGTTGTTAACTTAGTCCATGCATGAAACACTAACATAACTCAAATAAATTTATTTGTTTACAGTTAAAAACTATAATTTTGTTGTCATATTTAAAATATGATAATTACATGTAATACTAATATTGTATAATTTTATATTAAGTGATGTTTCTCTTGATATTATTAATTTAACATTGTATCTATTATACAATATGTATTAATACAATATGTTTACATTATATTGTAATATATGTAATTTATTATTAAAACGTTTAATGATACCTTTGTCCCAGAAATTGTTGATCAAATTCAAATAAGTCTGTTTGTTGCATAATTTTAAAGCACAACAAATATATTTAATTTAAATACAATAAACAAATCATGATTTCAGCCAAAATTGATTAATATATATTGTTTTGTCGTTGTCTTTAGTGGCTATGAAGGGTTAAAATTGCTTTATATTAAAATATTTAATATAATTAAATTACTCAATGTATTAAATACTAATTATAATAAAATATATATATTTATAACTTTGCAACCTGTTGTTGCAGAGAATAAATACCGGGAAATGCAAATACTTTTATTCGTAGATGGCATTGCGTATATTCAATACAGTTCATACTTTAATTTGTTTTAAAAAAAACATATGAACATTGTTGTTAAAACTTATTTAAATCTTATGCACAATTATATAGTGATAAAGCTGCAGTATTTATATATATTTCAGTTGACAGCAGTTGACAGTTCATTCCGTTGATTTGACTTTTGAAAATCGATACTAGCGCTTATGGTCATATCGGTCGTGTTATACAATAGTATTTGCTCATAGAAAAAAAAAACACAACAAATATCATCTTATAAGAAAAAATATTGTTATTATATTATTATTAAATTATTAACTATAATACAAATAATAATTTAATTGAATTCAATAAATATTATTTATACATTTTTGACGTTCTCACAATGTCGCAATTTCATTGTGTTACAAAATAAGTATATCTTTTTCTAATTCCATTAATCAGAAAAGAATGAAATAATTTCTTACGAAATTATCACATCACAAATGAAAAGTGTATTTCCATAAGAAATAGCCAATCAATATAAAGCTTACTGATTCATAATTTTATGGGAGTGTAAGATCATGTAAGATACATTGACCTGTATCACCTGTATACTGTATAGTTTTTCTCCTGAAATATGGAATAGACAATTTAAAAGGAACTTTGCAATTGACAATAACTGTTAAATAATTAGTTTAAATAATATTGAATTGTAGCATAATCGAATGATAGAATAAAGAAAATTGAGGTAATTTAAATAACGATATGAAATGTTGATTTAAGCAAAGGGGTAAAGAGCGTTTATGCGTTTTTATTCGTGTAAACAAGGAAAGCGAGTGACAGAGTGACGTGACTGCCATAAGAATTTACATTTGACGAGAGTGGGATGATCTTTGTCATTAAATCAAATGATATTCAATTGGTAATTACAACTGCAATTAAGCATCATATCATTTGACTGCACAACTACCTGTTTGGGTTGGGCTGTGTCCCTTAAAAAATTTAACCTTAAAGACAAATAAATAAGGAACAATGGGTAAGTAAATGTCTATTAAGTAATATTATGTATATTAGAATTATATATGGACGTGTTCATTGATTAAGAATAATTAGAAAAAAGAAAAAATACGTGTAAAATTCCTTTAATGTTAAAAAAAAAATAATGTTTGATGTTTAGATGTTCAATAAATTTTGTAAACGCAAATAATTAAAATTTACTTTAATGTATTACAGTAAAAGTGAATATAATGGATTATAGTTGAAGAGAAAGTTGTTTATTTGTTCATTAGTAGTTTATTAATGCTCTATTTAATTATTCATTTAATACAATACATTTGTTTTTTACTAACTATATATATTTTAATTTTATTGTTTTAATTTAATAAACCAAATCAAATTTTACCAATGACTAAAATTGCAAAATTTATAAGATTGAATATATTTAATTATCATTACTTGTTTGTACAATTATTTTTGCTTTATAGTCAGCTAGATATCAATAATGAATAATATATATTTTGATTAAATTTAACAAAACGGAAGTTCTTCCTTATATTACTTCAATGAAACAAACAAGTGTCCAAATTATAAAAATATATTTATATATTTAGAATCACTATTTTGCAAAAATATATTTTTAAAGCATACTAAATTATATTATATTATATTATATTTTTTCAATACAATTTCTGAACTGAATTTGCCAAACCAAGGAAATATTGTCGTTGCTTTTTTTAAACTATAATTGTGTCCAGGAGTGTTATTTTTTTTTTTTTTTTTTTTTGAGTTTTTTACAC
>JABFQC010001795.1:0-17964 GCA_022817085.1 Psilanteris sp. ZL-2020
GTAAACGTTTTTAAAACTATTCCACCTTCAAGTTTTAATTTAGATAGAGAGACACTTACAAGAATGTATATCTCAATACACAATGAACTCTATACCCTAGAACCAATAGAGTATATTGGACAAATAAAAAATTTACATCATATGTTAAGGCCTTTTGGAAACATCAGCTCCGCATTGTCAAAATATTGGGAAATTCTTCACTTAATACAAGTTGATACAAATATAATTAATCACATTGTATGTTTAGCAGAAGGATCAGGTAGTGTATGCGAGGGATTAGCAAAAATGTTCAAAAATGTAAAAATAGTCTTCTTCCGATTTGTCCGTTGTCCCGATAGTCGCGAGTTAGTTGTTCCGCGTTTGAATCCGATTTTCCGACTCTTGTAAGTAGAGCCGGGCACATTCGGTGTCCGGCTCCAAATATGTGTTCGTTTTTATTATTATTCTAAATAAAGTTGTTATTAAGTGTTTTTAAATTGTAAACTCAATCGTGTTTTACCCACCAATTTCCTTTCCCAACATATTATCAAATTCCTAAATTGTATTAGGGTGTAATTAGTTATTTTTAATAACTAATTATTGTCCTAACCAATGTTGCATCTCAGGATGTAACAAATATTTAAAATTCAAATGTATGAAAATATATGATATTCCGTTTGTATCTGTGGATATATGTTTCAATTAAAACCCTTCATTTTTACATAGTAAAAACATTACGTCCGTTTGTATGTAATGATGTTTATTTAATAATTATTATTTACGAAATGTCTCTATATGTTATTTTAATTTTCATAAATTTTATATTATATTATACACTCTTAAAACGATCCTTTTGTTTCAAGATTTTAGAATTTTAAAAACAGATTAAAAAAGAACACAAAATACAAACTCATCGTGTAAACAAAGAAAATAGATTTACTCACCCTGACTTTGTTTATTTTGTGTGTGTATATGTTTTCTGTCCTTTTTTAATTTGTTTCAAATTATTAAAGTTTTACGTCAAATGGATTATTTCTAAGAGTGTATTATATATTACATAATAATACTATATATAATTTAAAAAATATAAATAATTTACCTTTGCAATACTACATTGCATTATTATTATTATAACTATTATAATTTACAAATCATATAAAACTGTCATTAAATTTAAACTTTAACCTATTGCTTAATCAAATATCACACATCCTCCACATAGAAAAATATTCTGAAAAAAATGAATATATAAACAGGAACACTGGGATACGTTGAAAATACTAAAAAATTTTAATACTATATTATATATATTATAAAACTACATATGATGTAGTAAGTTTTATAGTCATTTTTACAGTATCTGCATGTATATCCCACTATTACTATTTACATATTAATTGTTACTATTTATTTATATCAGTGTCTAATATAATTTAAAAAAATACCTAATGCTCAATAATTTCCCAAATTTTTTACAATTTTACAAACCAAATTCGCCAAACCCTCGCATACCTTCTAATCCCCCCTACGCAAGCAAACACATTCATTCAATTTGAGTTTAATTATTAAACTTAGAAGCACGCAATTTCACGTCGGATGATGAAATGAACATCTCTCACGAGCGAGGCTCACGGCAATGAGATCATAATGAAAATTTCTGCCGAAGCCAAATCCTTTGATAAACATCAGTAGAGACGGCTTGGCGAGAAATAAGCGTCACGGATTCTTTTGAATGCAACCCCTTGGAGTAAAGTTGGAAGACCGTATCTGTTCAAAGCACGCCATTGAAGTGAAACTTATTAAGATTATTAAATTCCCATTTGACATCGTCTATCGGAATCAATCCGCTTTAAAAGCACGCGAATAAAACTGTAATCTCAAATTGCATTGTAAACGACATTTTTCATTGTGATCGCAAATCATTTATTAAAATATATTTAACGTATATAATCTATAACATATATATTATTGTGCCAAAACGTACCTCTAAATATATATTTATATATACATACACGTGCGTTCAAACGAAATTAAATAAATCCCGAGGAATTCCGTAATATTTTGTCCGACAAAATAGGGTCAATGAAATCGCACGAAGCATATAATTTGCTTATATTTCGACACAAGCGCGTGACATCAAAAAAACGCGCGGTCTTAATCAAATCAGAACCGAAAGATTGCAATCTCGTCTAATAAGATTGGCGCGAAGGAAATCTCGCAATTGAAAAATATAACTCGGCCCGCGGGCTCCGGCGGGATAAATCGCAGCGCAGCAACGAACAAGGGGGCCTGATTACGACGCTGTCTGTGTAATAAATGCAATTACCGTGTAATCGGGCCGCCGGTTGGCACCGATCGAACCGCGCTTTGCCGGATTCGGGGAATGCCCGCGAGGCGATTTAGATCCACGAAAACGATTCCGAACGGCTGCCTCGTGACATTTTTGCGACGCTGAATCATCCGCAACCATACATACGTAAATTATGCATTCAAATTATGTTTGAAGAATCCGAATTCTTCATAAATGACAAATTGCTATTAGCGTTATGTACTTCACGTTCCGAGCTTTACGCATAAAGAACCGCCATAACTGATTTGCAGAAAACACTAAACCCATTCACAAAATGACAACAGTTATGAACATGTGAATCTATCTTGAACGGATTTATCACTGTATGCATAACTAGTCTCATTTAACAGAAATGATTTACCTTCTCTCGTACCAGTTATGCATACGAATTAACCGTCAAATTGTTCGGGATGATGTGCACGCGGAGGCAGGATCTTTTTAAGTCGATTTCAAAGCGTCGCCATTAATTGACGAATAGTAAATGATAATCAGGAAATAATGTATTATTGAAATAAAAATTGGTCTGATATTGTAACAGCGCTGGATATTATAGTAAACGTCTTAATGTTTCCGAAGTGAAGTTTTAGTTTCTCAGTTAGATGTTAAATAATTATTATCGATGTAACTTTAAATACAAATTCCCGGCAGGATCAATATAATTGGACCAATATTGTCTCAGACCAATATTGTCTCACTAGAGTTGACAATACTATTGTAATTGTAAACCGGCATAGGCCCAGTAGTGCACAGAGAAAAATTTCTGGTAACGATTACCAGAATTTATGGTAATTGTTACACAATTTTCTTTGACATGATCATTTTGGTAAAGCTAAGCATGTATTACTGTAACGACTTTCAGAATTCTAGTAATGGTTACAAAAATCTGCTAATGTATACAATAAAACATGTTCACCATAACCAGAATAGTATTATCAAAGATTTTTTTTCTCAGTGTGTACCATCCTTCACAGAGAAAAATGTCTGGTAACGATTACCAGAATTTATGGTAATTGTTACACAATTTTCTTTGACATGATCATTTTGGTAAAGCTAAGCATGTATTACTGTAAAGACTACCAGAATTCTAGTAATGGTTACAAAAATCTGCTAATGTATACAATAAAACATGTTCACCATAACCAGAATAGTAATGTCAAAGATTTTTTTTCTCAGTGTTGGAGTGACAACGTCGGCCCAGTACTGTTACCAGTATTCTACCAGTACTGGTTTCCGAACTTTTCAGTACTGGTTTTATCTGGCTCATTATTAGTATTGTATTAAACTATATATAATACAAAGTGCTATGTCTGGCTCAACTATGGCACTTTATTGGTTGTCAATTTTTACCTGCTTTAGCTCAATCTCGTTCAGCTGATGAGTTTCGCTGCAACTTTGAATATAAACCGTACTTTGGCCAATACTGGCACCAATCTGGTTGTCATAATCTGGTAACCAGTACACTGTAAAAACAAGTGTTCTGAAAGTGTTTTTCAAACGTTCCTATTTATTAAAGTGTTCTTTAATACTAATGTTTGTATACATCCAAATAGAACGTTTTATTCGTTTTTAAAAAGTAACGCTTATAAGTGTTCCAAAAAGCTTCAAAAACGTTTTCTACAGAACACTTCTTTTTACAGTGTACCGTGCCAGAATTGGGACATTTGTTTAACTCTATATTTTGAAGCACATATATTGAATTTGCTTTTATTATATGAATAAGTGTAATGAGATTGTAACCACTCACGTAAAATGTATACATAACCTTACAATGATGAAATTATATGATTAAAATTGACATAATCAGAAAAGTTGTTCGAAAATGTAGGATTTTATAGAATTTCTTTTTTTTCATTTGATTTGCATTATAAATATGAATTTTTACGTAAAAATTACTAGAGCTGTAATTCTAAATTTTTTTCGAAGAACATTTTTCATAATCATTATCAACTGACAATATAATAAATCAATTTGCTATATAATATACCAAAAATACTATAAACATCACGTATTAAAAATTCCTACATAATCTGAATACATCATTACGTGTCTTGAAAATTTTACTATATTCTATGTTAATTTTGATTGTGTTTTCAAGCATATCCCACTTTTACAAAATGTATGTAGTCATTTTTCCTCTATCGTTGTTTTCAACGTATGAATAACAATGTCGACTGCAAAATTTGCAACAATCAAAACCCGACCATAATTTCCGACTAAGACTGCCATCTGAAAAGTCTAGTCTATTATTGCAACAGTCAAAGAAAAAATGTAGTAATCGTGACATTTAATTACACATATTTTATAATAACACAATAATAGATATTCTATAAATAATAATGTCTATACTATCTATATACTATCTATATATAATACATAACCTATAATATTTATATTTATATATATATATAAAAATATTCGTTATGAATTCAATTAAATTCTACAATCCATTTTTGCCAATCGAAACGAAGCGATACGCGCACAGCTTGGAGCTGCAGAAAACTTGGTCGATCGCGGTCGGTTCGGCGCTTTTCCCCGATCGAATGGTCGCGCGGCTGTTTTAACACGCGCGCGCGTCGACATCAAAGCGAACGAAATTTCGTGCAAAATCCATCGGAATAATTCGGGCCTGACGCGCGGTGCTTGAAGCTAATTTGTACCCGCGTCATGAGTCGCGCGCTCTTTCACCAATTTCTGAAGCGTCCGTTTGACGAGGCGTGTAATTTATGTACCGAGATTTATTTCCGCGAAGCAAAAAGAGGCAGATGTGAGGTATGTTTCATCGCGTCGCATTGAGTATTCAGCGCGCGTGCATGCGTAAAAAGCGAAAAGGGGCAAAAAAGGACGAGGAAAAAAGAAGCGAGAAAAAAGCGAGAGAGAGAGGGAGAAAAACAGAGAGAGAGAGAGCGAGAACAAGAGACGGAGTGCGACGAAGAAGAATGCAGCGCGCGGAAAGGAGAAGGACGGAGAAAAGGAAAAAAGAGGAGCGAAAAGAAGGAGATCGACTGAGTCGCGGAGGGCCGAAAGGGGGGTCGCGGGGGGCGCGGGCACACCGGCTGGTTGCCGGTTCAACTTATTGTCATCTTAGCGAGAGCGACGTGGAGCGCGCCGGTGCTTGCGTATTACCTATGAAAGTGGCGTGGTCACGGTGTTTTCGGGGTCGCAATTAATCACGCTCGCGTTTACGGGTTTTGTTGCGCGGCACGGCCCCGCGAGCCTGACGCGCATTATTCTGCGTTTAATTGTTCCCGGAACCACAGTCAATTGCCAGCCCGTGAGAAAGAGAGAGCCGGCCTTTCGCCTGCGACTCGTCACTTTCTGGGTGTCGTCGTCTTCGAGCGTGGATTGACGAGAAATCCGCGCGCTTTACTGCAATCGCTCGGCCGGGCGATAAAATACGTTTGTTGCACTAATAAATGTTGCGGCGGAATAATTTACGCTGCCCGCGAGAGAGGGACTTTCGACGAGTCGTTCATGGGAAATGCTCGTGGCGCTTTGAAAAAAGGCGAGCCCGATGTGTAGAAGTTTCGTTTAACGACTCGACGGTTTTCTAAAATATCAACGACGAGCCGTCTCTCGGCTCGCGGGGCTTCGGGACGCGAACGGTGCAAAGTAATGGGTTATTGCGGTTGGTCGAACCAACGCCGATGGTAAGTTTGATGCATCGGCATTGGCGGATTGGCGTTTTCGAGTGGTAATTGCACACGACAAAATGTATCAGAACTTTCCAACGTTTATTTTCACGCGAAAACGCAAACAAATCCAAAACATTACTAAACAATCGAAGAATTAGTGTTTTCCATTGAAGTTATAAGTAAATTAGTCAAAAATGACATTTTTACAGGAAATATATAAAATTATCCTTAAAAAATATGTATCAGGTGTTTCCGACATTTATTTTCACACAAAAAAGTAAAGAAACTTGAAAAAGTACGTAAGAAATAAAATTGAATTATTTAAAAAATAATTCAGATTGCAACAGATCAAAATAGATCTGTGTGTTTTGTAGCAGCGCATATTTTGAGTTAGGATAACACAAATTATTTCATAATTAAATAGAAAATTTTATTTTGCAATTTAAAGGTTTAAGAAAATAATTACTTTTATTAACTTTTTTATTAACTTTATTAAAAGTTATTAAAAAAAAGTTATAAGTTTTTAATAATTCTCACAATCAATTTAATAATAAATTGATAAGATTCTTTGTTTTTTATAAATAAACAATATGATCCATTGATATAAATCTGTCCATAATTTCCTAATTTATATATCAGTTTTGAAGAGGGCCTTGATTCAGGCCGAAAGGTTAATAATAAAAAAAATATAAAATAATTAATAATGATTAAGGTAATAATGTTACTTGTTTTGTATATAATCTACTTTATACAATGTGCTTGAAATAAGTCAAATTCAAATCAATACCTATTAATTTACTAATGATGATATTATATCTATATATATGTTGAGCATCACAAATTTATTTTGGTTTACATAAAATTGCATTAACCCCTCGGAAATAACTATACCCCAAGTAGAAATTTGTCTAGTATCTTGTGAGTTACTAGAGATTTGTTTATAAAATTTCTAGTAACTCGCGAGTTACTTGAGAAATTTCTATTTGGGACGTTCAAGTTAATCTATACACTGAGAAAAAAATATAATAAAAGTTAATATTTATATAATAGCTTGGGGACAAGTGTGCAAATATAGTGAATTTTATCATATAAAATAGTAGAAAATAGTAATATATTGATTGGATATCCAAAGTAAATATTTACTTTATTTGTTATATATATATTACCATATATTCGCACACTTGTCCCCAAGTTATTATATAAATAGTAACTTTTATTACATTTTTTTTCTCAGTACAATAGTTGTTACAGTTTTAAAATAACACGATATAGTTACTGGCAATAATATTTGCATCAAGTAAGTGCTGTCTGAATGCAAAACTTATTAAGGACCGCACATATCGTGTTATCCTAGCTAAATTGTTTTATGAATGTAGGAATTTAATTTTGAGAATGGTTTACTGATGAAACGATGATTGGAAAGGATTGGATTGTTTTATAGATATTCTATATGCTCGATGTGGTTGTTATGATCGGAATATTTTAGTAAAATTTTGTGAGTAAATATTACCAAATAATGAAGTAAAATATACATAATTAAAGAAAAAAAGACATACAACAATAAAATTGTCATTTCCTTTTGATTCAAGTCTACTACAACATTTGTATTTTTGACACACGCGGTTTTAGATGATGGTTTCTGTATTAGTATAAGAAAAAATAATGAAAGCAAAACTGTCTTTTATAATTCAAAATGGTATATTTGACAATGTGGGTGGTCGAATTGACTATTTAAATTTAACCACTTGTTTCCAGTAGAAATATATATCAGTATAAGTCCGAGTAAGTTTTATTTCTTTAAAAACCTAAACTTTAAATTAAGATTGAAACAAACTTTCGACGATCATAAATTTTGTAGTAAATATAACCAAAAAATTGTTTGTGAGTTGTTTTCACAAAGAAGTTTAAATTACATTAATCTTATTATTATCTTTGTAATTTAAAAAAAAAAATTATGTAACTACGTAGATATAATCAAATCTGCCTCATACATATTAAATTCAACTACATAATTCAATCTAAAAATTCCAATTCAATCCCATTCATTACTCAAGCCTGAAACAAAAATCTACCTAAATACTAAGTCAACGACGATCTAAACCTTTGCAGTAAATAATACCACAAATTGGTGTACGCATATACAAAAACCTTAACAGTCATTTTCTCGACTCAAGTAATCAATTTGAGTTATTTTCAAGCACTTTACGGTACATTGATTATCAATACAAATAGATTTACCATTTAAATCATTTTATTATACACCGCCTGGGTGGTCGATTCAACTAGCTACACATATTGAATCCAACTACCCATATCCACTTACCGCTCGTTATTATATTTTTACTTCCAAACAAACGATCTCGCGCACAAATCATCCCACCCGACATTACGCCCGTCGTTTGATCCGCTTTATTGCGATTCCCAAATCGTCCCGGACCAGTTTGATCAGTCCCGCGCTAAATAATGCCGCAAATTGCGGTACTCGGGTAACAATGTTGCCCGTCATTCTCCCGTTTCAATCTAATCGCGGTTCGGCGAATATCGCGAAAATGCGTTTTTGCCGAGAGCGGATCAACATTCTGGCCGAAACTGCGGCCAATAACGCGCGTTACGAGCGCACCAGCGCGCCCGTTTACCCTGCGAGATAGCTCAGACTTTGTGGTATTTAAAGCGCCAAAGGTGGTCGTTCGCCGGCAGTGTACTCGTCGACGCCAATATTAATGAAACGATCACATAAGCCTAACAAACTGGCAATACGATACCGAGTTTATCGGGGTCCTCGCCGGGAACGTTAAAATGTTCCAATCTTAATTAGGTAGGTGTTTGCAGAAGGATCGTTTCGAAGTGTTTCGACCCGGCCACCGAACGTGAACATCAGTGGCTAATCCTTTCGGCTAATATCCTCGCGGAAATCAGCGCGACCGTTAATTATGATTCACCGGCCGTACGAAGCTCCGACGGAATCGGCCGCTTTCTGGTACCGTTTTAAAAACTCTCGCTGCTCCCAGGCCCCGAGCTCGCAACCGGGCGGTTTTTTTCCTCCTTTTTTCCAGCATCGCCTGTTACGTCCATTTAGCGCTTCCGCGTTTTTGCGCGATCCCGCGCGCCGCTCTCGCAATTTTTCGCAATCAACGCTAAAACGCATTCGCGTTTTATGCTCGAAAACCTATTCCCATCGGCGTACAATCGTTAAACGCGCCACGCCACTTAGCGATCGGTTAGCTTTTACGGCGATTTAAAGTGTTGCTAATACGACACCCACTTAAACGGACCGAAAGGACATTGCGCGTACCAAAAATGAATTCTGAGGGGACCGCGCGCCGGAGGACCAAGACGAAGTGCGCCGTCGCTTGACGCGCGCGAAGGTTTTTATTTTTCACCGCGAAAAAGCTTTTATTTCACATCGTGACGCGCGCATTTTTTCGGTTTGGCTTTTCCTTTTTCTGCTCTTTTCTCTCGTTTTTTTCACTACGAAAAGGCGCGCGAGAAAGGGACGGAAACAAAAAGGAACAGTCGAACGAACGCGTTGTAATTAAAACATTATTTTACATAATGACGGTACACATTTCATGTCTCGGCAACATTTTCGTCGCTTCGCGTTGGAATCCAGTGAGAAGGCATTACAGTTAGAAGTATGCGCACCTGCGTCTCACACATGCATTTATGGGCATAAGGCTAATTGAGCTTAACGCGCTGGGAACATTTTTTTGTGCGCTATTAAGGGCAACGTCGAACTTTGCCGAACCGTTAATTAGGTCTCTGATGTGTCAGAGGCCGAGCATACTTCGCTGACACTTTATGATACCGTGAACCTGAAACTGGCAACCGGGCAGCTCGTAATTCTCTAAGTTACGTCTTTTCCTGATGATACCGTGGGTGCGCAACTCCGCTGCCTTCGAACGCCACGCATATTAATTCCGAATATGCGTCGCTAAGCGGACATTACAAACGTAATATATATAGTCGTAGTTAAAGGCCTCCGAAAGGGAATTAACTAAGATCCGCCGCGATAGGAAAAATATGTTTCAGATGCATCGAAATCGTGCCATTATCTGCAAACCGCGGCGAACCGTGGTACCGCGGTACCATACGCGTGAATTTCGGTCCATAAAATATCGCGATTCTTTGTTGATTAGAAAGAGAGGTGGAGGTCGGGTGAGATGTGTATAAAGGTCAATGGTACCAATCGCGAGTTAAGTGTGGCTTTACCGGGATCTGTCGCGTGATAGTGATTCTTTGGTATTGGTATCGGAATTGGTACCAACAATTTGTTCGAACAATCACGCTGGTTGCTGGTTCATGCTATTTCGTGGGAAAAGTGAACCATTGTATAATGGTCGAAGATTATCTGCTGGAATATACATACGAAATTCGCGCATATTTATTGAATACAAACAAAATTCAATGAAAACTCAAGGTCATCGTACCAATTACAAATCAATTTGTTCCTCCTGTCGAGTCTGTCACGGGACGACGATTTGGTACCAGAAATTTGTAGTAAACCACAGTACACCGGTTTCTTCCCACTCGTGGGATTTCGTGGGAAAAATAAATCACCGTTAAATTGATATCCAGTTTGGATAGCGCCGATGAATAAGAACAATTTTGTAATTACAAAAAGGCCGTGCCGCATCCATAAAGTATCATCGGCCCGGTATACGAAAAAGTTCGGTTCTAAGCGCCGAGGATGCGCGCGACCGGCGAACAGGTCGAGCGCGCTGGCGCGATCCTCGTGGTTCTCGGTTCGTGATACATATACATGCAGAAGGCGAGGATGCAAGTCGATAAATATCGTGCGGTGCGTGTGCAGTACTTTATATCACGAGGAAGAATATGAAGAGCGAGGTCGGGACGAAGGAGGCGATCGGTAAAGAGAGGCATGAATAATATAGAAGAGTAGACGACATTGTGAGCATCGCTCGTAAAAGCGGCGATCCTTCCTCCTGCTCGCTCCTTAATATACGCGGCGCATAGACATAGGCATGTGTACAGCCACATACTAACATGGCATACACACGCGCTACCCTCCGGGCTACGACAACTTCATCCGCGGGGCGCCTCTGATTTATCTTTATTAATAAAATCGTTGAAATCCTGTTAACGTGTATGCCAATACCGCAACTATCACGTCTTCATTTACATACAATTATTGCCATTTGCAAACATGTCCGATGTATAATTCAACGACGGGATCATTTTTGTTTCATTAACGTTTTAATAACGCGGCCGTCGTCTTCGGCATCCCCGGTGCCCGACTAATCTGAATATCCTTGCAGGTAAAATCGACTGCACCAAATGGACCGAGAAGGTATCGCTGGCGTTGGCTTCCTGGAATAATATTCATTGAACTGAGCGGTGGGAAAAATAGGCAACCCCGTTGATTGTGATTAATGGAAACCGGGTCCTCATATAACCGGGATTTTGGGGTCAAAAGGCGCGAAGCGGTGTTCGCCAGGAGCGAATCACTTTCATTGCTCAGCACCAGTCGGGACCAAGGAGTAAGTCATCAGGTTGACGTCGAAAAGCCACACGCTCGAGCCCGTCTCGTGCTGGCATTTATCGACAAACAATGTATAAAAAGTTCCTCGACACTATTTTTATTCAGTTTAATCGGTTGTAATGAAAGAGTCAGACGCGAGCAAAAAGACGACGCTCGAGCTGGTGAGGAAAAGAAAAGAAAGTTGTGCGACGTAGCGCGTATACGACCACACATAGCAGCGCAGCGGGGTGCCTTGGGTGTAGGGGATCGCGGGATTGCCGCCACGAGATATCAGGCATTATTAAAAGTACATAAACACCGCAAGGTAAAATGCGAGTTATGGGCCGGGAGGGCTGTGAATTAAGAAAGGGCGACAACGGAGCGATGAGAGCCACGGATAAAGAACGCGTATACATATTATGTAGACTTACACGTATAATTATATATAAGGTGTTCCGATACAATTTCGCGGGCTTGTCAATAAAAAACCTACATGTCCGGTTGATTGGACCGGGAAACAATTGCTGGGTTGGTCTTTATTTCCAGGAAACAGAGCAAATTTTGTTTGTCAACATTGTTTTGTTTTGATCATCAGCGGACGTTCGTGTTTGTCAACAATGACGAGCGCCCGGAACAAAACAAACGAATTTCGACGAAAGTGTGGAATGTTTGTTTATCAACATTGTTTTGTTTTGATCGACGAGCGGGCTTTCGTGTTTGCAAACAACGGCGTGCGTCACGAACGAAACGCAAACAAAAACGTACACGAATGTAAACAAACCCGTTCGTTCGTTTGGGCAAGTGCCGTCGATCGACGGTTTAAGTCAATCATGACATTATTACGGTTATTTACTCGTCAGGAGAATGATGCCGGATCGCTTTATGCCGTGCGACTGGTTAATTTTGAAAATGACCGGCTAATTAACGGCTGCGAATCAATAAGCCGCTCGCAATTGCGCAAATTTGGAATTAGTTTGCGTCATTCGATTAAAATTACACTCTCGTCGGCTCTTCATTCAGAAATATTCCGTCACCTTGTATGAACGAGTGCTGCAGATATTTCACTTTATGGGTGTACTTTATTCATTATTTTTAACTGCGCTCGCGCTGTGACGTCCCACTGGTCGGATTAAGCGATTATCCACAGCTGGACAATTATTAGGACTGGGTAGTATTCAAAGATGTTATTTACATGCAATAACATGTTTTTGAGAGGGCTTTGCGTTTCACGGCGTAAAATATACACTTTCGAAACTGCGCCTCTCAGCATCCCACATCTAAATTCCCGATCTTTCGCCTTGATCTACATTTTTAATCGCAAGCAACAATTTTCAGACACGAAAAATTCATTTTCCATAACTAATCCACGTCACGCCCCCAGAACGTAACGTTGTTTAAAGCGTCGTTGGCGTGGCAAAACGAAACCGACGAACCGCAATCACGCGCAAACCCGTCCCAATCGTACGCGCAAAATCGTCGAAATTAATGGACCAACGCAATCACGCCCGCGCAATTAAGGCAGAAACTTAGTGCAAATAGAACTCGTCGCCGGCATTCCGTGTCAATTAAACGGGTACCAAGCGAACCAATCATTATGAAGCGGTTTTATACGCCCCGGCTCCGAGATTTGAACTCATTAAGTAAAGACGACAATAACGAATGGACCGTCCGCCTTTTAGATCCCGGGGGACGATTCGGGACGTCGAGATGCGCGCAAGCCCGATCGGCACTGCGTCCGAAATCACGTCAACGCGTCCAAGCAACAACCGGGCTTTAAGTTGAAAAGCCGATCGCGATCGGATGGACGGACAATGACAAAAATACGACATCTCTTGTGGGGCATCCCGGCGATACGCACGCTAATGAAGCCGTTTTGAGTCCGGAATTACCATTGTCCTTTAGCTACGCAGGAGCTGCGATCGCGCCTTTATCGATCGCGGTCCATCTGCGGGAGCCCAAATAAACGACCGATCCTTTTGCGTCATCCACTTGCGTCCGTCGTTCCATCCGCCCGAACGTATAATCCGGCCTGCGATAAATGCCTAATAACACGATCGGGACCGTTTCACGACGCACGCAATCTCGCGCAATAGGCCGATTCCTAGATTATCATCTCGTAAAAGCACGCAATATCGGCCGATTTTCAACCGGTCATTAATAAATTTGTCACGCATCGGATCCCCGGTAATCAAGCGACCGCGTTTCTCCGTCAGTCGCAACGCCCTGCCACGTTCGACCGAGCACCGCCGAAATCGGCCGATCCGCGGCGGCCTGAAGTCGGCCGCGCCGATCGCGGCTCGCTTCAGACCGTTCGCCAAGCGGTGCCGTTTATTTGCACGATTTGCGCTCACAAAGCAAAACACTGCCAGGCAATTATGACTGTTAAGTCGCGCGCGTGAAATGAGTCGTATTGTGAAACAAGAATTTCGTCGTTAGTCGGGGCCGAGTGGTTTGCACGCTTGATTTTGGCCTTACAAGACGTGTCACACTGGGCCCCATTGTTCGCTGCTGCGGGTCAGTCGCGATTATGAAAATCTGCGAATAAGAGGAGGAACGAACAACGACCGAGCCTAGCTTGTCCCGAGCACTTGTCCGCTGTCTCTGCTTATGTCGCGCGTCCACCCACGTTCCTCACGATATGGATGCGAGCATTTAGCTGGCAGGGCACGCCGGCGATTAAGAATCGCCGGCGAAGAATGCTTCGTGGGTTAAATGCGTATCTACCTCCCACGAGGATGGAGGTGGAGAAAAAGTATCGTGTGGCCAAAATCGAACACACAATAATTCCAATGACTCCTTTATTTTTTGTTTCGGGCGCGTCATTGAACAGAGAACAGTTTCGTCCGGTCGAAATGGCGCACTCCGAGGTGAATGATAACGCCTTGAAAGAAGATATTTTGGTCGCGGGTTCCGTCGGGTTCCCCGCGTGCGATCGCGGGCACACAAAATTTGCCACGTATGGGGATAAAACGGACTGGACGAATGAAGATTTTGTTTGTAAACTGAAAACGTCCCAAGTAGAAATTTCTCAAGTAACTCGTGAGTGAGTTAATAGAAATTTTATATACAAAGTCTTTAGTAACTCACGAGATACTATACAAACTTCTACTAGGGATAGTAATTGAAAGATCGTTTTCGGTTATCAGCGGTACTTCATTTATAACAATTTAGCCGCGACCGAGTCTTGGGATAGTAATTTTTGGAGACTGAAAAATTCAGATTCTTCAGACGAGTTTGAATAATGAGTTTTGAGTTTGAGTCAACCGGTACTAAATGGTAATTTAGTCGTAAAATAAATTCATATAATAATTTTTGTTTTCCAGACATATATACATTGAAATCGGTAATGTAATAATAACGATTTTCGGATTAATATACAACAAAGTGGAAAGAAATTGAATTGAATACTTACCTTTTGCAACCGCTAAGTAAATTCGATGATCCATCGCGAAGGGTATCTACATCGGATAACAAATCGGCAATAAATCGATAACGATTTATAAACTCGATTCAAAATGACTTTCTCGTCCACGCATATCACCGAATCTAACAATAATTGAGCTCACTGAATTATACAACAACCGTGCGTTACATGCGATCCTTAATTTTTTGTAACCCGCGAAAATCCTCCTCATAACGATAAAGGCTTTACGATCCCGATCGCCGACTTCGTTTTCCGTTACGAGCGGCAATTTGATAAGCCGCGCTTATTAAAAATCCCAGCGCATAAAATAGCTCGCTTGCCGTTTCGTGCGCGATAATTAATGATTTTTCCCACGCCGGGTACGTGTCTACGCGCGGTTATCGTAAACATGTAGCATTTATTTAGCGAAATTAATCACTTTGGCGGACGTAAATGTAACTTTTCATTAAGCCTCTTGTGTAATTGGTTTCGCAAATGCCGGTCTCTAGTTATGCGTTAAGTAATTGAATCCCTGACCTTCGCGCGCATCCGTCTCAATAATACTTTCACTGGCAAGATAGATCTCGAAACGCCGAACACTGCAAATTGATCCTTTATTGACAGATCATTTCACGGTCTTTAGACGTTCGTTAGTCACGTTCGATGTTTCACGATGACGTGCGGTAGCCGAGCCCACATACGCCGCGCGCAACGCGACTGTAACTAGTGAAACAGATGCTAATTGCCGCGTCTAAGTAAAGGCTTACTTAGCGACCCTTAGCTACAAAAGCGGGATCGCTGAACCCTCCCAAGAACGAGTTGTTTATCACCGCCGCCCGATCCTATTCAATTTTAATGATTACTTCATTTCAGACTCATTATCTTTTGAGTAATTATAAACGAGAGATATTTGTGGCCGCGCTTTCGTTATGTTTATCAAACCGAATTCTTTTTCTGAAATATCTTAATACGAATACACGCGTACACATACGTGCGTAATGTATATAATTTATTGACGAAGCAATGCGCAATTTTAATTGAAAATATACGACGGAATAAAGAATAAATGTAACATGTTGCTTTGACCATAAATTACGTTTACAGTAACTTTTAATTGGTTGTCTTCATAAACTTTGCGTTCGTTTCATAGATTGTTTAACGTACGTTCGTTAATCGTCGAACAAAAATCCCCGCCATTCTGACGATAATTTATAATGTAATCATCTTATTAAGACGAACGTTTAACTATTCGGCCGAGATTTATCACGCGCGTATACGATTGTCGTAGCGAGTATGGTACGTCCCCTGCATAAATGAAGCGTTGCTGCAACGTTGCGGTGGCAACATATTAGCAACGTTGCAGGAACGTGTAAATGTTCCTCAATATTAACGTTGCAGGAATGTTGCAGCAACATTCCGGGAAGTTGCAGTAACGTTGCACGTAAGTTACTCAACGAACGTGAATTTAAATGACTAAAAAAAGTATTGACAAAGACAGTGCTAGTCTAGTAGTTAAGTGTTTGTGTTGAAGATATAGTTTCAAGGTATGACGGGGTTCGAACAACAAACAAATTAATCTTTGTTAATTCATTTTTCATAATAAGTTTTTCATAATAAATTACGAATCTTTTCTATTCTTCACAATCTTGTAACTTTCCTGTAACGTTGCTGCTACTTTCATGCAACGTTACTTTAAGGGGCATTTACATGTTGCTGCAACGTTGCAACAACGTTTTAAGATTATTGCTGCAACGTTGCATTTCTGTAGGGGGTGTGTGCGTTTGCCGGTCGCTTGTTTATTTCCACATGAATAACGTCGAGCCGAATTTGTCGAGGGATTTGCAAAAATCGAAAGCATTTTTGCGGCGTCGATTGGCTCGGCGTTCAAGTTTCGGACGAACCCCCCGAAGTATCCCCGGGAATTGCCGCGCGATATATTACCAACAAAATGAATATATCTCAAGTACAGGTACTAATTAGTGCTCCATCAAAGATTAGTATTTTGCACAGCGAAGGAATTCCGTGAATAGTGATTTAAGCCCGTTGACAGGAGAGCGCGGCGATAAGAACTGGTTCCTTTATCGGAGCTCGGAATACGAAACTATAAAGCAATTATAAAAGTGACAAAAAACATCGGCATTCCTCACGCAATGACTCGCCTGCGTCGCGCCGATTTTCGCCGGTTTCCGACGTCGCGAGGCGCTCAAAATCCGCCCAATAAACCGGCGCGGTTTGCTTAATTAGGCCCGGTATTACGATACCTAGCGATAGTCTAATTGGGCCCCGACCGGCCCGGGGTCCGCTTTGTCTAGTCGAAGCGCGTTTCCGTTCGTTAATTCGGAATCAAATCACGATCACATCTTAATTGCAACGGTCGTCGCAGTTTACGGCCTGCGACAACAAATGTCGGCCGAGAAATGCTTCGGCCATGATGGTTTGCCGTCGGGGCTCGTCGGGCGACGAAAACGCGCGCGCTCGGGGCCGCGATTGGATCGACCGTTCGACTTTCTCATTCAAATCAATTTTTTTTCCCGCGCCATATAACTCTCGGTTCGCCGTAAATTACATAAAAACTAGTTAATCCCGAGAGACCTCCCAATCAACCGTAGCTAATCGCGGACTGAATTTGCTCCGGTCGCGCTTCCGAGTCATATATTAATCAGGTTTGAAGTACACCCTGAAAGCTGAAGACAAATTACACATTGTTCGGAATGAGATCGTAATGAGCATTGTTCGTCCAGTCGGGATCTCGTTCCCGTGATTCTCGAAGGATATATTTCATGCGGGGTATGAATGGTGCGATTGTATGGGTCGATAGGCAAATTCGAATCCGTGGTGAAATCAAACGCATTAACGGTATGGAGTCGATATGTAGTTATATATGTTTTAGGTAATCATATATGGACCGGATATTGTTAGAATAATGATGTACTGAATTGATATTGTATTGAAGATGTGTACAACACACATCTATATATATATATATATATATATATATATATATATATATATATATATATATATATATATATATAACAAAACACTGATACTATGAATGATCATTTTTGGCTACCGCGAGCAGCGCCATCCTTCTTATAACACACTACACCGACAACCAAAC
>JABFQC010001796.1:0-17963 GCA_022817085.1 Psilanteris sp. ZL-2020
CATATTATTTGTATTAAAATTATAGTTTTTGTATCATAAATACTGCCGATTCATTCACTCAATTATTATTAAGCAAAATATTCTTTGCTATTAATTTCATATGGCAAAAACCGTTTGACAAATCCGATGTTTGCTGCAATCAGTTACTCGTAAATTTATTTCGCATTAATTTTAACGTGCTTCGCCCATACATCTTCTACCATCCAAAGCAAATAATTCATGTTCCGAACGTCTGTGGGAGAATTTCGACGAAAAATAACGAAGGACTGAAAATAAAACATGAAATTGCCTACATCATTACAAAGTCTTTTATTAAAGTTGAATGCAAAAACGATTGTTAGAAATGAGAATATCACGTGATAAGAATTACATATTGTGTTCTCATTGCAATCTTCATTATTTTATAATTAGAACAATCTTGATAATAATATGTCATAGAAATGTAGTTGAACAATTGTTTGTTAATTTTTGTTTTTGTTTGCCTTAGAATTCATAACTTTATATTTTTTCTATTTTTCTCCCAAAATTAGGATCATATAAAAAGTGTAAATATTTATAATGAATAATCTTCAACTTGTTCAAACAATTGTTTTTTTATGCTATGGAAATAATAAATATTAATTTATTATTTATTTATTTTTAAATATTTAAATTAATTTTACGGAGTGAATTTTGAGATTTTATTGAACATTCATTTTAAATATGCAGATAATTTTCAATGGGAATTGCATGGAAGTGGGTTTGAATAAACAAGAACAACTTGAATTTCAATTCATTTAATTAATAAAACAGACGTGTATATAAATAGAGTGCAAATACATGTGTGATAATTGATGATTATGTCTACGCCGGACAAAAGTTGACCTTCCGTCGTGATATATACATGTTTATATTAATGTTCATCTTACCCCGCGAAGGTTTGGCTCGCCTACAAACCGCAAACCAACGCTGATCGCGTTTATCATAAGCATTGACATGTTACAACTCCCAAAAAGTCCTTCGCAAGGCGAGCATTCCCGTCGCTGATGCAACTGGACGCTGTTCCATATTCGCATATACTTATAATATAACTATTTTCTCATTACAAAAAAGGTCTCTTGTCTACTATCTTTCTCCTATTTGTAAGTAACCATACGATTGCTTCACTTACACGCTATAATCTCACGAGGATATTCCGTACAAAGAGGAGAAAGAACCGCATTATTAAAGCGAACCAAAGCCCAATCATCTCCGAAGCCTTGATGTGTTATTGTGGTATTCAGTACGAACTTATAAAATAGGCAGTCGAACGATAGATTTGAAATTGGCATGGCGGGTATGACAGTGTCGCAACTTGAACTCTGCCAAAGTGGGGGATGCGGGGCGCCATCTTCTTGTTGTCGGCGCATTCGTAAATCCATAAAATATAATGATTTTACTTCTCGCCCCCCACTCGGTAGATGTTGTCATAATTCTTAAACCTATTCTTAAATGCTTCCTAATGCTAACATTATCATTAGAGACGTTAGTCAAGCGTGAACCTTTAAATATCGCTAGTCTTGACGCGGGTTACAAATTGACAGCAGGCGAACCAATCGCAGACGTGCGAATACATTGAATTGGCGAACAGCTCAAGAAGTCGGCGTCCGTTCATGGTTTGGCGTCCCTCGCAACCCGATCAAAAGTAGCTATGGAGTAAATTAGACTATGAGAAAAAGATCGGAGATAGTTCCAATTAGAAGAAATGTTGGTCGCGGCTCAACATCGACGCTGTCCTTCGACTAAAGAAGTGGGTCTTGCGACGACGCCACCGTGTCCATGTAGAGTGTGCTCCGTGCAATTTCGGTTTGCGTCGAGTCGAGTCTCCGTCACATTTGTTTTTCGCTTTTTTTTATCCATTCTGTAGCTTAAATGTCGCTTTGAGTTGCGTTCCACTTACATGTGGTTCGTAAACTTAATGAATGGCTCAAGGCATCATTTTGCGTGGCGTCATCCACTTCTTCATGTAGTAACAAAAGAAGGTAGAGATGTAGATGAGAACCAGAAGAGCGCAGGTCACTCCCAGAGCGAGCACGGATGTCTTTGTAGGACAGGGTTCGATGATTGTGACGGTTTTGTCTGGGAAAATAGATGAATCAATCAGTATAATTTAAATTAGTTAAAGTAATAGCTATTGTCTTTTTACTTGGTGGTAATCTAATCTTACCAGCTTCATTGAAGTCTATGCTGGCGTCACTCTTCAAGAATTCAGACTGCTTCTCGTCGCCAAAGTCCAAAACAAGGATTTCTTGCGACAGAGTCATATCTTCAGACTTTTCTTCAGTCGAGTTGGAGATACTCCTTCTGCGTCGTTTGCCCCAAGATTCCGTGGATGCATGACCATATTCACAAACGGCCTATGAACAAACATTAATATTTAGTGACTGATCAAAGCAATAAATTTGATCTGGTTCCTCTTGCAATTAATTAACTTACAGGTTCACATGGTCCTAAGCAATATTTGACATTGCACTGGAAGATGACACCATATGATTCAGTAAATCTGAAGGCTTCGTAGATTGATTGTAAGGCATTTCCGTCAGGAGTAAAGCTTGGGAAAATAGATGGGTCCATAGGGCATCTGTAAGTAATTTACAATTCATGTTACACTAAATTCACAGAACCATTAAATTATAACTGTAGATGTTACTGGGTTGTGCTAAAAAAGTTACTATGATGTTGGATGTTACTAAAATTGTGCCGGCATGTAAGTTAAATACTAACCCTTCATCATCAATAATCTGGAAGGTGCTCTTTGAATCCTTAGCCATGGCAACGCAGCTGCGAGCGAAAATACCGTAAGGAGCTGCAAAAGCGTTATAAATTAATATCCGTGATCGTACAATTAAACTGATTCAGTTGGTATTAATAATAGCTTACTGTCTTCTGGAATTTCAATTCTGAAAGTAAGTTTGTCGCCGATTCTAACAGTTTCTACTTCTCGGAGTCTAGTGTCGAGGATTCTGATTCTTGGTGGTGGTGCTTCTGGCGCACTGGTGATACTAATCATTTCCGGGTCTCTAATTGGCATCATCCCAAAGGTAATGTTCTTCGAGGACATGTCATAGGTGCACTTCACCTTGTAGATCTTATCGGCCTTCGTCATAACAACTGAGTGATGTTGCAGAACCACCGTGTTCGAGTAGACACCAGTCTTGAAACAAAACGTATCTTAAGTATCTCGAGCATTCAATTTGATTAGCTGTTTTTAATTAAGAAAAAATTTGATCAAAATAGATGATTTAGTTCAGCATAGCACTCACCACACTTTGTGTGTTACAATCCTGGCCGCTCATCGTGAGATCCAGTCGGAACAAGTCGCTGTGCTGGACGTCTAAGTTGCAGGTTTCAGAGCGCCCGAGGGCATAAATACGACCGTTGAACGGTTTGTTGGTGCGAACGGAAACGGCGATGCGTGTGTCTTTACAATCCACGGAAACTGTGAACGAAGAACCGTTAATTTCTACATATACCCTCGGGATGAATTTAAGATGAACAAAAAAAATGGATTAACTCTGATCGCATAATTAGAATCATGTTACTATCTTCTAATGCTTATGTTATATATGCGCGTTAACATTTATTGATATTAAATACAATAGCAGCTTACAATTAACTATTTGATTAAGCCAGTTTATTGCGGCTATTCAGTTCCGCGAGAATGAATATAAACATTTTTAGCTTAATTATAGACCACTATTCGATATTTACAATCTAAAGCCTCACAAGAAGAAAGGCACGATCAGAACATTCATTGTAATTAACTAAATTGAAAATTGGCATAACAAATCTGAGATTGATCTTTACATGGTTTGATTGATGGTTAGATTGATTAACAGTATTGGTGTCACAATCAAAGCATGTTTGACTCTCTTGATGAAGATCTTTATTGATTAGTATCTTGATTGATACAACGAATCTTACCATTGTAACAGGTTCCCGTCTTATCGCAGTTACTGTCGTCTTTAGATTGGTTCGGTTCCACGGTGATAGTCGTTGGTAGGTTGATTGCTGGCGTCGTTACTTCTACAAATGTATAACGTCTAATAAAATATTGTACCGACATGAACGATGTAAATGGAGCGCGTAAAGTTTGTCAGCGACAGTTCAAGTAGGATATAGTTCGATCTTATCTGAACTGTCTTGAGCAAAGTGTGAATTGGTTCATTCATATTTACTGGTTATCGGTTCAATTTATTGGACACTTACTCTCACAGACGTTTTCGTAATAAGTTCCAACTCGTTCGCCATTATCGATAAGCGGCCTCTCGGCATTCAGGTAAGTCGATGAGCCATCCGGGAGGGTCCAATGATCCAGATGGAACAAGTGACAGTTGTAGGCATTGCCTATCGGTGGACCTCGGTACAGGTATGACCTGCACAGGAACTCGTTTTCTACTTCGCACGCCAGTTTACAGTTGTTTTCACTCTGCACCTGCATTTCCTTATCCACGTAGTAATGTAGACCAGCATATTGCGCGACTTTGTCATCAGCGACACCGATTTTCGGAACTTGGAAGATTCTGTTCGACTTACACGCCTCTTTGCCTAAAATAAGAATTAGCGGTTTCAGTTGGAACCAAGAAAGTATTGCATCGACTCAACACATTGAACGACGTGTTTGACAGGTAGTGTCAAATTACTTTCAGTACTGGAAATTGCATCGACCTACATCTTCATCTTCTAAAATTAGAAAATGGTCTAGTTTCGAAGGCTGCAGGTAGTGTAAATTGAATGCAAACGTTTCTAATAAGATAAGCGAGTGAGTATTTTTATAATCTGTTGACTCGAGTTATTAATCAGTTTTTTCTAAATATAGGAGAATGGTGGAGGTGTAAGGTGAAATCAAAAGTTATCTAGTTATGATTTTTTTTACTTTCAACTCTAATATTTAACTCTAGAATAATTTGCTCAGCGTCGAAATTTATTTGACTATACTTTAACTTGAAATCTTACCTTTCATGCACAAATTTTCAAAGTAATCAACACCCTGGGCGTCGACGAATTGTACAGCTTGACCCACAGATCTTCGGTCTGCATCACTGAGGTGACATTGCAGGGTCACATAATTGTATTCAACGGATCGGCAAGTGAAACGTTGTTCATTTAAGCACGCAGCAAGGCAAGCTTCCTTTGTTGACGTGTACATCAAGGCGTTGTCCAGACCCCGGATCATTTTGTTGGGAACACGCTCGAAAGCCCAAGGACGTATGCACAAATTTTCTGAAATTCAAGTTAACTGTTAACATACACGTTCTTTAAAATGCATATACATTGTTTAAAGACGTATCCTTAAAGTAATTCATTACTTTTTATACTAAGAAATGATATTGTAAACTAGGAATAATAAAATTATTTTGTTGATATTTTGATTTTTGACATTTTTAATTTGTTAAAGAATATAAATCCAATACTCTTATTGAATACAATAAACTAAACTTTTATTTGTAAGACTTACACAACGTCACTTCGTACGTCTATATTAATGCGGCTTCAATGTAACCTTTAAAATCACATTATTGTAGTGGAAATTTCATCAGAAAACTTTAACGTTAGGAAGTAAATGAACATTCTTTGAATTCGAATTCAACGCACCTAATATCTTCATTATAGAAGATTTACAGCGCAATTCAATTAAAATCAATTTTATCGTTTCGTTAAACGCGCGTGTAAATTAATTAATATAATAATCTTGCGGGAATAAAATGAAATGCTTTTATCACGATTGCAGAAATCCACTGCTTCAACAAATGGCGAAAAATTGCGCCTGAAAGAAACAAGTGTAAATCGTTTTACAGCCCAAATAAAAATGATTATACCGCTTAATGACTGAATTTACAACAACGTCGAACAATTTGCCATGTTCGCCATTAGGCGTGCATTAAAACAATTTTCTTCGGACTTCTTTACTTGACGAAAAAACTTTGTTTATTGCGCAATTCAAAAAGTTAATTTACATGACGAAATACCACGCGCAAAGCGGTCCGACTTTTCTTACTTGCTTTTTGCAAAGCCGTTTATTATTCTTATTTGTTATTAACAAGAGCAGGTCTTGTCTTTTGTTACAATTAGTGGTATTGTACGCTATTTTGCATCGCGATTTATTTTTCATGGGTTTTGATCGATGCTTTCCAGGTATTGCAAGTAGAACTCATCGATCCTCTTTCCAAGAAGAGCGCCTATAAATGACAACCCGTCGTACACGCGCGATCGAAGTTAGATACAAACTACAAGCAAAAGTAGAATGTGTCGTTGCAATTTAATTTGTTAACATTTCTGAATAGCTGAATACAAATTTCTGATTTCCAATCACGAAGGTAACTACGAAGCAGCATTTGCAAAAAATAATAGCAAAAATGTTATAATTCATACAAATAATAGTTTGGCTTACCCTTAAAAGTATATAGTATCGTTATATAAATATAAAATTACTAGGTCATGTAATGAAAAATTATTTGAACGAATATTGAATATGTTTGGCACATTGTATAGTAACATTTTATAAATTTTGTTATTAAGATTTTGCATCGTTTTCCATTTTTATTATACTTGAATATAATTTTATGGTTTTTCATTTCGAATGATCAATTGAAATAAAACTTTTCTACATAGGTTTAAAACGTGGTGTCGGCATTGTGATTTTTGAAAGACCTTTTAAATTGTATATTTTTGTTGGTTTTGCTTCTAATATTTATCATGATTTTTTGGATTCTTGCGGAATATGGTGAACGAATGGCAATCCGGAAAGGCAGCAATTTGGTTCACTTTGGTTGCATTCCATTTCTTAGCATCGCGTGGAAAGCACTTGGCCATTATTTTATGATTTTGCAATGAACCTTCTAAGAATAGCTTAAAGTCAAAATGGGGCCTCGTAAACGATCTCTACACAACGATAAAAGTACGCTTAGACAATAGAGGCGAAGCGAGGTCTACATCAAGATATTCTTGCTTTTCTTTGCATCCGCGTTGCAAAGAAAATTGTGAAAAATAGTATATATTTATATGATGTACCCACCAATTATGATGGATATTACTTATATGCGTGGAAAATTTTATATCTCCAATTGTCTAAATATTGCATCTTTATATATATATTGCACATATTTCTTAAATTTAATGTAAAGTAATCCATCCCAAATGCATACTATATCTTTCTATATATTATTATATTAGTTTAGGACTAATATATATAAATCAGGAATCAGTTTAATAATAATTAAATTTGTTCAAACCAATTATAAATTATATTATAGACTGACAAATCTATAAAACTATTAATAATTTCTTATGAACAAGTATGACTTATTTTTTTAAAATTTTGTTGACATAATAATTATTTAAACTCATGAAAATACAAATCGACTAATTTAACATAAACAAGAACAGTTGTTTCTGATATAGTTCTTATTTGCATCGAAAATGTTTATTTTATATATGACTGTAGTCGAGCACGTGACATAACCATTAAACTTAGACTTTCATTTGATCATGAATCGTACGACATTTATACTATTCAGATCTTCTTTGTATTAATATAGCCATATTTCTTTTGACAAATTTTACGATAACGTTTGACGTCGATTTCGCCGGTAATGCGAGTCACGGCTAACCGTTTCGTTGTGCTCCAACGGCTAGTATCACAATTCCGATCGTAATGGACCATTGAATCCGCGCTTTACGGTCGACTCAAATTTACACGTTCTGCGCGGATTGTACAAACAATTGAATTTGCAAAATATGCGATTTATTGCGTGAGAATTTTTGCCGACTCGTCCGAACAGTAGCCGTGAATAAAGCAATGGTCAGACGTGTACCAAGTTTATGAGAAAAATTGAAAAATCAATATCGTCGAAATGATTAATGGAGCTTTGCAAAAGTAAGTTATTTGTTATCGTACACTTAGGCTGGGAAGTTGTATGCTGTGCGAATCGCCTTCTCAAATGCAATTAAAATAACATAAATAATCGATTGAAATTCAATTGAAAGATAAAGCGCTATTAGATAGACCTTGAAATCCAACAAAAATATGTATGAATACGATTGAATGGATCGAAAATACGATTAAAACGCGTACACTCCACGTATTAAATTGCAATATTTCATTCACGTGCGGATGCACTTTCATGTCATCCCGATTAATCGGCGTGTACGGTTCAATCATTTCCAATCCGTATTAATCGGAGTCAATTGTTTTATATTTACCGATTGAAAGATTTCATATCTTATTATCTACATTGCAAACAAAAAAACTAAATTTCATTTTGATTTCAATTCACTGCAATCGCTGTTATAACATTTAATTCCGATTAATTCGCATTCACTTTTGCAGACGGTCCATAATTATATCCCAGCGGTTCGCTTATAACACGAATAGATTTCAATCGCGCATCAATCGGAATTAATTGCTACGGATTTGAACACTCATTTTAAAGACTTAACAATTTCAAATGTTATATGATAAATTAAAAACAGGATGCTTTTTTGCTCTCCCCGCAGGACCAGTCGTGCTGCGTTTTCAGTGCAAAAAGCATGGCCGAACTGACAAAACTGGCAACGCGGGGGAAAAAAAGTCAAGAAAACCACGAGCAGCGCGCAAAACCGAATAGAATAAATTAAATTCCCATCAGTTGGAACGTGCAATTACTGTCAACCTACGTTACTGAAATTAGATGTTACTTAATCGACGAGCAAAATGAAGAAAGAAGAAAAGCACGGAACGCAAAATCAGCGGCAAAAATAGTTCGACCGGCGTTATTAATAGCAACGTCGACCTTACTTTTCGAGGATTATATAATTTTTACATTCTCCTCCAATAATAGCGTACGAACGACGCGTCACTAGGCGCTTTATCTTCCACCTGCGTTCCATTTTGTTGCCAATTTAAAGACGCTCGATCGCCAGACTTTTCGTCACGAATGATCGCGTGACGTTACCAGCACAATTTAATCGCCCATTATCTGTGAGTTGCGATTGTTTTGTTATCATGCGGACGGATTTGGCAAAAAATCCCATGCAAAATTTATCGCCTTGTTCGCGGTTAATTATTGTAATTGATGTATTGGTGTATGCCGCTAATGAAGAATAATAGATTAAGAAGCACTGTCAATTTTCTGCGATTTTCAATAAATATTTGTTAAGAACTTCGGCGCGTAATAAAATCAGACTTAAGTACGTTTATATTTGGTTTTAAATGTAAGGCGTTTATTTTCGAACGTAAATGTGAAATGGTATCAAACGCAATGTTCAAATTTGAATGTTGCGCCGAGTTTCGAGATTCTTGTCAAACGTCAATCTGATTTAACAGTATTGTTCATAGATATAATGTATTAATATAAGTGTATTAAAAAGTTTTTAATTACATTTATGATATAGATTTATTTTATTTCATTAAAATCCATATTATATTTCAATTACATTACATTTATTTTAATCTTGTTTTAATTGGATTTGATAATATATTTATAATTATGATGAGGCGTATCATTATATTAAATGAAAATGATATTGTTTAATTAATCACTTTAATTCGATTAAGTAGTCTTAAATTGCATGAATTGAAATTTGTCAATTTAACAATGTTTCGAAATTGCGAATACTTTTAAATTGAATTAAATAAGAAGCATTACATCAAGTACGAGCAAAAACAGATCTGGAGCTGCACTTAATTTTCAACCGCAGCCGGCATTGAAACGTCTTTATAAAATAATTGTAGTTCCCGTTACGCCAAAACCGACTCCACATTCCACTTTTACGCGATTGTTATTACGTTTGCACAAAAAGCCCGCGTTGTTTGCTTAATATTCGTCTAATCATATGCACAAAGTACAAATTACACGCGTACGTGTGTAATTTCGCTACCGCCGACAATTATTGAGCAAACAACAACAGCGAACGGCCGACAAGACGTGGCGTTAACATCCAGGATAGTATTAATTCCGCGCAATTTCTCTCGGCATTTTTTGCGCGTTTCTTCCATTCCAATTGTAAATTATGATTTAATTTCGTCCCTAATCTCGCGGTTTCCATCGTATTTACATATTACTTAGCCGCTATGCAAATCAGACCTTATCATCGGGACAGGTGATTTTACAGTCAAATGCGCTCGTTGCGGTCATCGAATTTCCGCAAAAGATACGAGTCGAAGTTGTCTTAAAATATCTCGAGGGGATCGTTAGTGAATGCACCGCTGAGCGATAAAGATTTGACGATGGCTCGGCGATAAGTGTGCCTTGCGAGAAAAATCACATGTCCGGAGAACAATCGGTATGGGCAGATTCAATGGACAATTTTATGTCCTTCTATCTGGCTTCGATCCATTTGTCTTGCTTGACCTTTTTTGAACCTGATTTCAAGATCTAACTTGGAGGTCTAGAAGAGGGAACGAACCGACAACTTTACCGAAGGGTAAAAATACCATAAAAAGAACAGAAAAACGAAAAAATACGACGCATAAAGCAAATCGATTGAAACGCGGGGTTTTCTTTATATGACAGTTATTATTTGATATCTATATATATATAATATGTTTGTTGTATATAAATATAGCTATATTGAGCGAACGGTGTTCATTTCAGAAACTGGAGACCAGTTAATCCGAGATTTGAACCATCGTCCTGATTAAGATTTAAGGTTTCAAAGGAACAAATAGATTTTAGCAGGCTTACCTGATCTAATCTGTAACTTGGTCATGTAATACATGTTAACGGCCCTTTGAGGTTGCGCCGCAGGGTTCGCAGCAGCTGTTTCGTTTTGCAATTGGCATAAAGTGTCTTGCATCGGTGCCAAAGGATTCACGACGAAAGAGAAAGCCGCGGCTTGACACTCCACCTCCTCCCTGCACCATCCTTGACATTCGTACAGTGATAAATTTCTGACATTGTAGTAGGTCGTGCCACGGTAATCATAATCCGTCAACTTTTCGAATGCCACTTTCGCTGAAAAAGATATATATTGAGTATGTTACACTATAAGGACATTGTCCTGGATATTAGACACAATTTTGTGTTAAGTAGTATTCATGTGCTATGTGTTATTTATGTATGGATATTACATTTTAAGGTTACTCTAAAGACGTATAAAAATCTATAGTAATTAATTTGATATAATATATATATGCTGAGAAAATCAAACCGTTTAATCTGGATATGAAGGTTCCGTTGAATTCCGTATGTTTGACTTCACAAAATAAGAAATAAGAAAAAATAGCAACAATTATTGTGATTACTTTTCATGTTTTAATACGGTTTTCTCTTTAGTATTTAAATGTCTTGGATCATAAAGGAAATACTATTTGTTAAGGATTACAATATGAGTCTGGCCAAAATATGTACTTAAGATTCATATATGTCTCAGAAATTAACTCATTAAATACGATATTAATATTTATAAAAGAAAAATAATAACAAGTAGATACATAATCCAAATTAGTACTGTTGAAATCAATACTTTCCAACACAATTATTAAATGTTTTGTAATATATGCCAAAGTCTTTTTCTATTCAAACCGATTCCGATGCAAAACCAATAAAACCCTCAACTGTGGATTTAAGTATTGAATCGCATTGATTTCAAAAGCAACGTATACTTCGGCTATCGTGGAACCACTTGGTGCCACGGCGCATCCGGCATTTTTGCACGCAAAATTCTTACGTAACCGATCGGATTCATGCGAGTGCTAGCGTTCGTCCGTGGTTTGCATAAACAATTTATTTCGCGAAAGTAGAAGTACTTGATAATCAAAACAATTCCAGAACATAAACTATGACTCGCAGCGCGGCATAAAGACAATTTCCAACTCAAATCCGGCCAACTGCTGAATTGGTTTCATGCAATTCTATCGGGTTGAATGAGATTGTATTGATTTTCAGGGTGCAAACGGGCGCGCTGATCCTGGAACCACCTGGAACCGCGCGGGGCCGGCATCGTGGCTGACGATCTGGAATTTTCCCGTGATTTGCGTGGCTTACATATTTATAATATTGAAATTCGCCGAAGCGTTCGCTAGCACGCATGAATAAAAGATCGCGGGAACCCATAAAGTGTCGTATTAAGTTGGATCGTTTGAAGCGCAGCATTTAGTCAGCGGCGGATCCGAAGCTTTATGAGCAGCCGGGGAGCAGCGGCACCAAGTGGAAGCAGAGCGAAGGCGCTTAAAGTCAATGCACTCACCCATGGCAGCGTAACTTCCGGTTAGCAGCGCTAGTAGGAGAAACCCTGAAGCGACACGGCCGATTGTGAGCGAGCCCATCTGTAACGAGAAAAGCGTCGGGTTAATTGTGCAGGCCTCAGGAAAGACGAGTCGTGCGTCGACCCGCCGCGACCCGGCATTGTCTCCGTCTTCCGGAAACGCTTACGCTACTTTGCGAACACGCGTAACTCGCACCAAAAACAACTGCTTTTGCCACGTCGACTTTGTCGACTGCAAATTATCCCACAACGACGGCCGCGTGGCGCGAATTTGGCCCGCGGGGGGGTGGCGCCGGAGCGGGTAATTGCGATCCAAATTCGGATCTTCGAGGAGGCCCAATTAAGGGCCTCGCGCGGGTTAACGCACAATTCGAGTCCTGGTTGTAATTTGCGGGGCATAACATAGCGCAGATTTAGAGATGTTCGGAAACGCTCGCGCGATGCATAAAACTGAAACGAATTGTCGTTAATTATGGCGCGGAACGGCGCGCCAAGCGGTCGATCCGCGAGCAATTCATAAATACGCTCATTCGGGGAACATTAAGGCTCGCGGCGCGCCGCGCTACGGCGCTGGGGTAATGAGAGCCGCGCTGAGTTATTCGCGTATGAAACCGCGCCGAATGGTCTCATTAATATGAGAGATTCGTAATTGCGCCGGGCAAACTGCGCGAATTGATGGCGTGTGACGCGCCGTCGTTAACTTAATGACCAATTGATGCGAACGAGTTATTCAATTGACGATAAAGCGAGACGCCCGGTACTCATTAGATCTTGTTAGGCGAATTGAGGAAGTCATCGAACCGGCTGGCAATCTTGCAATTCGTTAGACGGGTGATAACGCGCGCATCTTCGACGTGATCCGCCTTCCATCCTTACGTTTAAACTCGACCCGGCCACCATGCTTCCTGGTTTCTTTTCCCCGTCATTCCGCCTTGTTACATTTCACGTTACTTATCTTCAGACCGGTATCGCCGAGAACGGGTTTTACATACTTTTCTTACATATTCGTCTTTTTATCGCGCGCAACGAAGAAGTGTGATATTGACGTGGGAATAATGATCCCTGATCCGGGGACCTTCGGGATGCATCGGCGAATTCGCCGAACCGTTTGGGTAAGCGCTCGGTATTTCTGTGCGGTAGGTCTAGGGTCGGCTTTTTGTCGGTTTTTCTTCCGTCTTCTGAACCCTTTGCCGGCCGCGTCTTTAAACGACGGGCAAATAATTGGCAGTCGCCTTTTTGTGGTCCCTTCCGTGAACGGGGAGAGCGATGTAAATTGCTTCCGTAATTGGGCGACTTTTTTCGGCTTTGCGTCGACTTACGGAAATAGGAAGGCCCGTAGTTTCAGCAGTTCGATCGACTATTTCCCGGCAAATCGATATTCGGATATTTTTGTTGCGAATGCTGAGCAAACACAAATGTCTCCGGTTATTATTGTAATTATTGTTCTGCCTCTGGATTTGGTATTTACCGGCGAGCCTGAGAAAACTCTTCGTACCAAATCCGCAATGGGTTTCCCTATGTATTTCGAACCGGTATTCGGACCTTTTTACGACATTTCTGGATGATGATAAACGCGTCTTCATAATTTCCCCTGAGAATTCTCAGTACTACTGAGACTGAGTTCTACTGTCGGTTGTTTTTTCGAACGTTGCGCTGTACTCGATCCTAGATAAGACTTTCGTTATTTACAGTTTGGCCACTAACTGTATTTCACATCGTCACTATAAGATCCTGCATTATTTATTATTGATGTTTAATTTACCTTGTAAGGTATAGGCTTAATAAAGGTGCTTTTTCTGCAACCGTTGAGCCATCGCGCGACTCTTTGCATCGAGTGCAAACAAAGACAAGTGCGACAAAGACAGCGATAAAAAAAAGGTCGGTAACACCCGTAATCCGTGTTAAATCTGTAGTGAGATTTTGTTTGATAAGGTTGCAAAAAATTCGCACGTCATAATGTTGAGGCAGCTTTCATAAACATAACTCGAACGTCATGTCCAATTGACAGCATGTAAGTTCGACGCGGGATCGTTAGATCGTCCTTCTTGGAACGATTCTTTTTGTTCGCGTTTAATATCGTCAGGCTTCCTGTTCCTGGTTTCTTCCAGTTTGACCGTTTTCTCCATTGTGCTTACAGCACTCAGCAATTAGACGGATACTGCGACTATTCCTCCAGCGGCTGAACTCTTCTTTTATTTCTTTTTGCAACATGTTTGAGCGAGGCTCCGGTTCTTGTGTACCGATTACTGTGTTGGCGAACTCATCGATCCCGTGAAATTCTAAGGCAGAAGCGAGTTACGGGATACGGATTTTATTAAGAGCAGAGCAAGGCCAGCGGTTTTCAATCATTCTACCAATCAAATCATTACAGGTGACGTGTTTGCATTCAGAAACGTTCGTTTATTTTGTCGGATCATCTTGCATGTATGCAGCAGTTCGTTGACCGAGTCATGGATCCTCGGGTCAACGCAGTTAAGTGTTACGAGGAAAGGTCAAATTTGTGCCACCGTGATGCGGCGTCTTCATCTTTCATGTCTTTTTGAATTATTAATGCATTCGTGGGGAGTATTAATTGTAATCATTTAGCGATGTCTGAAATTGCGTTTGAAGTCGAATTTATTTGGTTTTTGTTGAAAACTCAAGTAACGAAATAAGCCGATGACATTAAGACACCTTTCACTTTGAGTTCAATGCGTGTAGATCGAAACCAGATTCTCAACAAAAAGTGCGAATCGTAATCCGAACCACACGTGTCAATGGTTACTAATTTTTTACGGATCATAATTGTATTTGATCCAGTTGGTCTCTTCCGGTTCTTTACAAAATGTTATACTCTTATTGGATGTATTAAAATATACATTTTGTTCGTTTCATACATTTTCTTAAAATTACAATTATCTGCCGTTGAAATAGTTTAATTACTGATACTGTCCTTGTAGAAACGATTATCTGAAAAAGTCTTTTAAAGTCCGAAGAAATGTTAAGGATCAAAAAAATCTTGTCAACATCTGCAAAGTTCCAATTATCAGACCATTTAAGAATTGTTCAAACTCCGCAGATAATCTATAGCAAAATTGTACAGATGAACGTATACTTTCTTTGACAAAGAGTATCGGTTTAAACCTGGATGACTCCGAACCCTATATAGGAAATATCCTAATAATTCCGGCAGACTCCACACACGACCCCGCAACCAAAAAATGCTCATCCCGAAATCAAGCATCCACGTAGTTGTATCATTCGTAGCATCGGATTTGCTTATCCATCGACGTTTCCCTTTGACTGGATGCCAAAGTAGGTCTTTCTTCCGACCTAACCTGTCGCTTAAACGAGAGTGCCGGAACAAATCTGGGATTGGGTTAACCATACCCAGACCATTGTCAGCTGCGAAGAATGGCACGACGAGAGCAGTGTCGTGTCTGGTGCCGGGGTCACGGCGCTCGGCGTTTCCTTCTCTTTTGTACTTAGGCGGCGACCTCCAGCGAGGCATTTAGACCCCGCTCGCTAACAATAAGAAACGTTCGCGACAATAAATAATGCATCTAGGCATGTCTTTGAAGTGAACGCAGATTTCATCGTCGAACGAAGGCAATTTTTGCGCCGTCGTAAAGGAGGTCCGTGAGGTGCGAGTATTGTTGTCACATGGCGGCTGTTACAAAAACATTTTTCCTCGTTAGCTCGATCGGAACGCGGGTTTTGGACGATGTAACGATATTGTCAGGCGGAGTCCAATTACCATTGGACCGGTTTCGTGATTTCGATGATATAACATCTGAAAATCCGGGTCACGATTGGTCTTGGCTGCATACAGTCCGTCTCGTGGGAAGTCTCTTCTCTCGTGCAATAGCGGTGAATCCTCCAGCTTGTCTTGCACTTAGCGAGCGAGATTAAGGAAGACGACCATCGCGACCATCGCAACTGCGATGTATTGGCGAAGGCGAAGTAATCCCCGCCGAGATACTGCAACGATTCACTATCTCTTTTATTGCCATCTCGTGGCGTCATGGTCGGACTCGCGTGACCTTTACGTCACAAGTCGACTCGCGGCGGATAATCGGCCGCGCGGATTCGTCGACGGCCGCGCCAAAATTTCGGCCAAGCTGCGCGTCGCCCCGCGCTCGACAAACCCCCGCGTGACCTTTGCGTCGCAACTACAGTTAGCTCGGACTCGCAGTTAATTCAGCGACGTTTTTGCGCCTCGAAATGTCAAAAGGCGCGCGTTTGACGGAGCCGTGACCTTTGGCCTTGAGCCGGGGGACGCCGCGCGGCCTATATGCCCGATTCAATCGGCATTCCGAAATCCCCCAAAGCGCCCCCACCCGAGACCAAGATTGGCTCGGTAATTACGGGTCTGGACCGAAGGGTTGCAGCCCGAGAAAATCTCTCGCGCCGGCATCGGGGTCTCGTTACGGTTTTTTCGCCGCGCGAAAACCAGTCTCGTCGGTTTATCTACGGCGATTTATCGGCGTGGCGCACGGTGGCGAGCGCGCGGTTTGCATAGAAGGGGAGTTATTATGCCCGGAGCGCGCAGGTACATCCGCGATGCACATTCGGGCCTACGTATACGTACGTACGTACGTACGTTAGGTGTCCCCGGGATCGTGAAGCGACCCACCTCGAGCCACCGCAGATAAAGCTCCGGGGGACACGAATTCGCTCTTGTCTTGATTTTCGCTTCTGCGCGCTCGTGACCACGGGCGCGACTTCTCGTCACGAACCGCCGCCGCTCGACGGCCCTTCCTGGCCGGCGCTCTGGCAGATGTCGCGATTTCGCCGTACACAAATATCCGCCGTCGCGCAGCCAGAAGCTCGCGTCCACTTATTCCCGAACGTTTCCATTTTATCAAGGGCGAGAGCGCGCGCGCGCCTTTTGTGCCCGCGCTCGTCTCTCGGCTTTGTTCGACGAGACCCATCAAGCCTCGACCGTCCGCTCGCTTATTTTCAGACCGATCTTTGTGTGTCCCTTATTCTTATCCACTTCAAATTGCATGGAATTATTCGAGATTGATGTTCGCAGCTTGACTTTTTGCGCCGACGAATAAATGCGAGCGTTAGTGATTCATTATCGTGTGATGTATTAAGTGTTTATCGTTCGAGAGAAATGGTTGTAATGATCTCGTTGTTGGTAATTCCGAGACATGAATTCATTGCGTATCCTTTGCATTGTATAGATAGTAGTCATTATGACGTTCCAGCCGGACAATCGCATTTCGCTCCTATTAATAAGGTAATCCTGGTTCGACTTGCGAACGTTTATTATATTCGCTTAGAGTGCAATTAAAAGTGTTATATAGGTTGCGAAAATTGCTATTAAACATGCGCAACAGGTTTGTGATTCAAGCGCTTGGTTTTTTTTCTTTCTTTTTTGTTTTCGATGCGCCGCAGCGAGACTTAGCACGAAGGGCGTTGTTGTGTATTTATGCGAACGGCAAAAGACAAGTCATTAATAACACTGCGCGTTTGGGGTTCAATTCGAACGCGATGGCGTTCTTTATTATTAGATGCAGATTTCATGGCTGCTGCATTCGTTCAAATTAACCAAATTATACTATTTATCGGTAAACAAATAAGCAAGTTGTCAATCGCCCTGACATTGTATTGATCAGTTAATCGTAATTATTTAATCTCATTTTTACACTGAAAAAAAAGATTGTCACATTTAGACAATTTTTGTTTGTTTCAGACAATAAAAAGTTTTAATATAGGAACAGCGAAAATTTGGTTGTAACCTACACAATCTAATTGTCAAAATTAAAACT
>JABFQC010001797.1:0-17955 GCA_022817085.1 Psilanteris sp. ZL-2020
GTACAGAAGCTTCTGGACATTAAATATTTCAATTTTAAATATAAAAATCCGAAATATAGGAAGTTTAGATTAATACTGAGAAAAATAAGTTGTAAGGAGAACCATGTACATCGTTCGTGGTACGATGACATATTATAAAACCCTTACAAATTCAAATAATAATCATGCAGACCAATGACATGATAGAATTCAATTGGTTTAATCAATCGGAAGATTCGAAATTTTACAGTGTAAATTGTATAATTTCATGTTATCAGTATATGGTCTTAAATTTTATTTATGTTTTACTTTATAATAAAATTTAGATTCTCATTTATATATATCGATATAATAATTTAACTTCGTAAAATATATACAAATTTCACTAAATTATTCTATGACTTTACATTAACTCATTAGGACCCAAGGCTCGCACAGTCATGATGGTTCAAAACTGAATATGGGATTCATACCGTAGTCAAAAAAATTTTTTTCAATTCCCTTTGTTTAAATATTACGACTCCCGTATTTAGTTTAATCATATTTGCGATAGTCTGTCCTTGGACCGAAACTACTTTTGGCAATCTAATTGTTTAACAATCAATTTGCCAATAAAAAATAGGTCGTATCGAAAAAGTGATAATAACAAAAAGTTACTGTTTTTCAACATAGAATCAATTGTCTTTTGTTAGTTTTTTAATATTCCGATTGTTTATCCCAATTGTTAGGACAAAAAATAATGTTTAAACAAATAGAATTGAAAATATAAAAAACACGGATAACTTTTTTTTTAATATGCTATGAATACCGTATTCGATTTTGGACCATCATGGCTGCGCGAGCTTTGGGTCTTAATGGGTTAATTTTGTCTACGCATATATATCGATCTGTATTGGCATACAAATCTTCATATTATGAAAATAATTTACAAAAGATTTTAATACTAAACAAATATTACCTAAATTTTCATATTTTAAAATAAGTTTATTGTATCGAAGTTTTTATATTGAATGTATAATAAAAAACACGTGACACATAAAATATATCGATATATGCATACAGGATTAGCTTCAATTACTTATTTGATTTATTCTCTTCTTGTAAAGAGATTAGGAAACAAGGATACATTATGCGTTCAATCGATTGTGAATATAACAAACGAGTTTCACAAATTTAAAATGTATACAGCTATTTTTTTATTTTGTAACTTATCGACGAATTGAAATTTAGAATATCTGTTAGACATTCTGAATAAAAATTGGTTGATCGCGAAAGCAGGACCGATGAACTCAGATTAGACATTCAACGGCAAAAGAATAGACGATTTCTTGCTTTTCACAGAGAAAAGAAGCCCGTTCAGTAAAATGTCACGCAGATAAAACTAAAGTCGAAGTCAAAAATAAATTACATGAACTGCGTAAAGAAGCCGCGTACTCGGACGACATGAAAGATTACGAATGTACAGCAGAATTATAAAATATAATAGCCCGTCATTTTAGAGATTCTGCATTTTAAATGCTCCTAAATTACTTTGTCTGAGAAACCCTAAAGTTTGAAATGTATTATAAAAAATAATTCATGTAGCAAGTGACTATAAATAAGCGCATACATTTAATATATTGAAATAAATACACACTTGACTCTCTTATCGCGCAGCATGATTTCATGCACAAAATTCCCCCGATTGGCGCAACAAATTCTCCACAATAAAATTAACGAAATTATAACAAACTACCCAAACAATATTAGCATTATTGTATACATTTGAAATATATACACATATGATATACGCAAATAATATATTATTTATTGTAATAAATTTCGTACAATAAATTGATGCTCATGCGCAAAACCGTTTTCATTTTTAAAACTCACTTATTTATTTAATTAAATAAATTATTAAATATCCGCAAAAATAGAAAGAAGTTTCTGTCCCTGTCAAATGACAATTGGAATCATAAAACAAATTATAAAATCTAATTTTTACTTCGTTTGATAAATTATTTAAAACGAAGGTTACAGATAACTTTTTCCAACAAATTGTGCAATATTTCTATACAATATAATTTCGCGTATATGTTACTGAACAGGGTATTCAATATTTCCACGTTATACTTTTTTCCAGAAAAATGCTCGGAAACATCGTCTCCGTTATTCAAGCATTGATCCGTATTTTCCATTAGTGTAGGATGTATATACAATGCATTCAAATGTTTTTGTGTTGCGACAACTGCAGAGCTTTTCTATCATAAAGCAGAGAACATTGTGTTTCGTAACAGTCGAGAAAGGAATAATTTCCTTATTTCCAAACTTACATCATTTCAGTTCAACTTAATTGATATTATAACGAGAGATAATTCAATTTAAATAAAATCTATTAACGATAAAAATCGATCGAATTCGTTCTTTTTCTCGTAAATAATTCAGAACGAAATTCAAAAGCTTTTCATTCATTGACATTTTTTACGCGCGCGTTCCCAGATGAGAGTCATTTTTTAAAGACCGATAGACTCTTTTAAACGACGTCCCATTCGTGCAACTCGAATGTTTATACCCAATGCCTTGTTTTTCGTCCCCATTACAGCAACCGTCGAATTTTTGAGTAGCAAAATTGGCTAGTAACGGCCGATTTAAAATATCCTTCAAGGAACATTCAAATTCGTAATCCTAACAATTTGACGAAAAACGCGCACGCCCGGGGATTTGTTCAGCAACCGGGTATGCAAGCAAGTGTGCCAATTATAACATTTAACTTGTAAATTTAGAAGACTTATGAGCGCAATAAATTCTTTTTTTCTAAAAACAAACTCGGTTCTTTGCTTAGTGGCAGGTGTAACAAACGGAGGTCTTTGATAAGTGCCACAGCGTTCCTCGGGCAAAACAAATAATCACATAGGCCGATGGCTAAGCGTGCTCTTGCCTTATTTTATACAAGGTAACGGCAGCAACGAGAACATCGCCACCATCAGCTATTGCAATTTCGAAAATGGTTGTCTCATCATCAACCTCACTCCCGGCATAGATTACAGGGCGCGCCGACACCGTCGTATTACGGTGTTGGTTTTCGAGCCTTTTGTGTTAAAAAGACACGTGTAATCATATCCCCTGCTAGATGCTCGTACGAGTTAGCAGACGAGTAAAAAAGGAATTAAAAAATTAAGTGAAAATCAAGGGTGCTCTCTGTTATTCTCGTGCCACTTGCGGGCCGCCTGGAGCCAGTTTACGGATCGCCGGCGCATAGCAAGTGGATTTTTTATTTCGTTCATAACTTACTTTGCATAGAAAGTTTGACCGATGTCTGACAACATGTGTCAGGGTGGTTGCTGGTTTAAGCGGTTCGTGCATTGCGTTAAACGTACTCGCTGCGGTAAAAGTATTCAATATGTTTGTGTTCGCGACGTTGTCGCGTTAAGCTTTTTTTTTTCAAACGAATTAATTAAGCACAGGTGCATCGGGATGTCTGATTACGTCTTACGGGTTGCAATATTAGTTTTTGTGAGGAAAAGTGATTAAATTATGGATGATGATATTGTCATTGATTTAAAGGATAAAATGAAGTATTCGATATATGTTATATGTATATTTTTATACAAGGTATTGCGCACGTAGAAAAAAGATATATCGTAAATTGCTATACTTCTAGCATTCTGAGGATATTTCAGTTAATGTTAGAGAAATTCCTATACCTGTTTTATAGCAAACTTTCTTATATGATATAGTTAATATTCTTACAAGATATAGTAAATTTTCTTATATGATATTGTACTGTGCAAAAATTGTATAACAATTTTTACAATATCTTATAATAAAAAGTACTGTATGGTATTACAAAAATTACTTTAGTATAGTATAGTAATTTTGCATTGTTTTTGTTTCGATATCCTTGGAACACCAGACTTATAGTAATGCTTAATATAACTTGTTTCTACGTGTAATTATTTTTTGAAACAAAAATCAGATTAGTTTCAGTAGGGAAATGTTTACCTGGAAATATGAAAATTTATGGATTAATGAGCATAAGTATTTATAAGTTCAAAACTGTTACGTTTTTGGTATCTCAACAAAAATGATGAATGAAATTTTGTTGAAAAGTTGAATTAAAGTCGTTGATGAACATGAGATTATCGCAATTATATAGATATAAGGATTAACTTTAATGTATATCAAGACACATTTTACATGCCCGCATGCAAGTAGTAATTTTATTCTATTGTAATATAAATTAACATTTACAAGTTTATACAACTTTTTTCATAAGTTCAATTAAATATAAAACTAATAAAACGTCAATGTTATATATAAAAATGAAGTTTTCATCAGATACATATTTTTTATTTATTATTTGTATTATATATGCATGTTTCACAATCCAATTTAATATATATATATAAATTCCCAAGAATTCTTTCGATGTGTCAATTTAAATCACAATTTACATCATATTAAGATATCCTATAACATAAAACTGTTAATTTTTCTGTGAATAGCCATTCGATGATGAAAATAAATCTTTTGAAAAATTTTTACAAGAATTATATATATAGAATATATAGAATACAGAACAGATTTCTGTACATTACTTTGAATATTTTTTGCGCTTGAAATAATAAAAACAAAATTGAATAATATCTAAAAGTGCCTGATTAGTTTTATATAATTAATGGATAATTGAAGTTATTAGATAGTTAACTGTCATCATGACTCGTTCATTCGGAAACAAAATGACAGGTGCGCATTAAAAAAGTCTCATATATCTAAATGCGTATGACCCAATTCATATGTGGCGCATTTATGATTTGCCTTCTAAAAAACCAGTCTACTCATCTCCGAGATTATTTTCGCTCGCTAGCTAATTGGTTTCTGTTTAGAAGGAGCCCCGTCTTTTAACTTTCTTTCTTTCACCGGCCTGACTAGCGCAGAAATTAGCAATCCCCTTTTTTCGTCCACTCCCTCTGTCTCTGTCTGAATACTATTAAGATCATCAAGCAACTCGTTGAGAATGTCAAATTTTGTTGCTCGAAATTCAACATATCAAATAAGGCTCCGGGCTAACAAAACGGCCGCGCAGGTGTGAAAAATCAGATGTGGACCGAACACACAGTCAACAAAAAAGTAAAACCGACGTGCTTACTTTATGATTTATTTTGTTCATATATATGAGATCTTGGTGGCGCTGCGCGGCTCCGGCTTAGAAAGACCAAGATTGCCGCGCTTTTTGTCGACCGAGTGTGTTTTTGAAAGATGCGATTTGTTTCAGCACAGCCTTCGAAAATCCGGTCCTGGACCAAGAACACGTTTACATATCACGTCAAGCGTCAGGCGGCGCGCGCAAAAACGGGTAAAATCATTTTTGGACAAACAGGCACCTGGCCCAATTATGTCGTGACGAAACCAGAATCGATCTCGGCGACGAACGCCATCTCACATTTTCGCGCCTCACACACCTGTGACATCATCAACTCGGAGAGCTAAACAATTAAGTCTCCGGAATCGTGCGAGCTTTAAACGTCGATCTGCACGGCGTGATACGTTTTTTATTCACGCCAAATAAAAAGGCGAAAAGAAAAACACACGCCTCGGAACCTCGCGTATCGGTTAATCAAATACGTTACTGGAAATTAAATTCCGATCGATCGGGCGCCGATTCAATTTTACAGGGAAGATGTGGGTTTAATATATTACTCTATATGCGCGACGACACGTGATAACGACGCATACTTTGGTTGTCCACGGTTTCGCACCGTATCATCTTTTCAATGAATAATCATAAAGAGAAGTTGTAATTTCAGGGAAAGATTGCGATTTATGGCCGCGCGGATAGACTTTGCGAATTATTTCGTAATTATTTTTTAGCGGCATTAAATGCGCTTCGGATGCTCGAATGGTTGCAAGACAGTTTGAACAAATTAAAATAAAATTTCAATACAAATTAAAGGGTTGAAACATCGTCAATAATTATATATATAAAACAAAAGGAAATTAGTCGTGTATTTCATACTACATAGATTATCACTTATTGATATTTAACAATTATTACATAAATTATTAAGAATATTATAAATGGTAAACATGTTTCATTAAACTGTGTATAATTCAAATTCTTCTCATGCCATTTATGCCTTGATACATTTAATTGTGATGCATTGTCTACAGGTTAATTTAATGAATTTACGTGTACATTTGTTTTCGCAACGTGTAATTTTCATGCAACTTCTGGTGTATAAAATGTCAAAAGGGTTCGGTACATATCAGTCACTGTAAATTATTACGAAACATTCAGTTACGCTTCGAGTTAAAATAAAACATTTCTCCCGACCGAAATGAACCCGTTTAAGTGCAATGCCTTGACAACTCATCACGCAATGTTTAGCAATACGTGTAATGACTATAAGGTGTAATTGGGGGAACATTTTTAGGATATTTACATGAACGGCGATTAATTTAAAATTTTAAATTTAAATGTAATCGACGTATTACTTTTATTACCTATCACACGCCTCGCGTGATTCTGAAATTAATATAATTATCGTAATGTTTTAAACGTTCTTCTCGTCGAAAAGCTGGATTCGCGTCTGTTATTAAAAATTAATTTTACGTTTAACCAATTTTAAGTTCCGACGAATCCCCGCGCTCCTAAAATTTATAAAAGGTTTTGTCCGTAAGCGACGCTTTAAGGGACGACTTAACATGCCATCGAGTAAAGTATTCGTAATTTAAGCAAATCATTCTTTGAACGTAGAAACACTTATAACATGTAGTTAGATCTTCAATTTAATAAATTATATCATTTTTCATTTCTTTTCTCGGGTATTAAATCAAAAAGGAGAATATTATATATAAATGCGCAATATTAAATACTCCGCAATGTCTATAAAATATGAATACAACTTTAATACAAATATTGAAAACACTTCAGCTCATTTGCCTCTATATTTGTTGACCGTTGGAGAACTTCTTCACGCGATATAAGGTTCACGTGTTTATACACAGAATTTTCTTATTTGCTGTTTTGAATGCACTCACATTTTGCTTCCGTCATTTACGCGCTGTTTGCTAATGTTAACAAGCAACTTAATTAAAACACGAATTTCTATCGCCGTAACAATTAGAAAAGCTTCCCAGAAAACTTCCAAGTCCTTTTCATCGTCTGTATCAAATTTCATATTCTACAAATGGACGACCAAATCGATGTTGCAGCAGGTGTTATTTTGTCTACAGAATCACTGTTTGTCGATATTTCATCTGCTTCTTACTCGACTACTATGTGCTTCCTTTGACTTCAAATGTTACCGCCAGTGCTCTGTTCCGGTTAATTTTAGCTATTTGATGAGTCGTTGGGTTTGTCAATGACATGTTTATTTTCTCGGTGTATTTTAAAATTGATAATCCCGGTTCAACTTCCGACTATGATAATGGATCTTGCTCCGCCAATAATAAGGGTTATTGTATTTATAGATGATATTTATACTTGTTAATTTGAATCGTTCGCGAGATAACTTCCGCTGTTACATTTCACTTCGTTATTTACCTTTATTTCGCCTTTTTGCCATTATAATAGCAATTTCACCTCAGCCAAGTTAAACGAACGAAACCGCGTGAAATAAAATTACTCTGCCTCGGAATGGTCGATTAAATTTTTTTTTGTTCAATCTCGGAATCAATTATGTCTATAATTGAAGCCGACTCTTACACCATAGGTGTCCGTATTTACAAATACGTTGTTGTTTGAATGCTCGATGGTAAATGCTGTTGGCATGTTCAAACGCCGTCCTAGCAAAACACCCTATAGCGATAACTACTATGGTCGTCTAGAACACACTAATTTCAGCTTGTCCATACAAATGAAAGGGTTCGCCGCAAATGCATCGCGCCGTACACGCCGTTTTCAAATATTTGTTATTTCGGTCCCTTGTTGTTTCTAGACTGTAAACACCGCGAATGCGGTTCCTATGATAGCTGGTTTATATTATTTTTACCGAAACATCTGTTAGGTTTAACGTATAACACGCGATACACGTAATGAAATCGCCGCGATCGTTCGTCCTTGCCGACCATCAATCCCGACTTTTGGGAAGGATAATAACTCTTACGTGTGCAAATGGAATAAATAACACTGCTATAAGATAGGAAATTTCTGTCCATGAAAAGAAGAAACAAGAAAACTCTTTTCCTGAGTTTGCTTCGTATTTATTATTTTTTTTTTTATTTATTTTTGTCGGTGTCCGATAATAAGGATAAGCGTGTAAATTATTTGAACAAGATATTTATCGACGATTAACTCTTCGGCAGCTATATTAACATAAGAATTTAGTGATTAAAGTGAGTTGACGAAAATTCGTTTAGAATGTTTGTCTATTTGTTTGCCCAGCATCTATTTGACTTTCGTTAGGTTAAATCGACAACTCCGTCTCTTACTTGCCGACGCCATTTATTTAAACTTTTCTCAGTTCTATGATTTGCCCCGAGTTTGTTTAGGATACGGGGATTTATCCTCGTATTATTTGAGGGCTGTCGATGCAAACACGCCAACTACAAATGGCTTACCGTATTTAGAAAGGCAAAGTGAATTTTACACTGTACAATTTGATCAACCCGACCATTACGCGCTACTTCCTTAAACTTTTTGTTTCCCGTTCTTCCGTCGGAGAATTTTCGCATTAAAAAATAATGAAGCACACAGATGAATAAATAACAGCCTCCGGTATCGGGTTTCCGTACAGAATTTCCGCAACACTAATAACTTTGGCAGAACTTCTGGAGCGACCGATGGCGTCTCTGTTTAGATAGTTTTCAACTGACCATTACACCTGAATGGAACAGTGCATAATATAAAAAGGTCGTTTTGGTCCTTGATCCGGCCGACCCACTTCCTGTTAAGCTTGAGAATGGGTGAATATACGAGAACCGACGGACAACCGTAATAATGCCGAATGCTCTTGAGCATCGCTATACGAATGAATGCGTCTGTTTCTGATTCTAATGCGACTGTCCGGTCTTATTTTTTACATAATTTGAATTTCATGCGTACTCCTTTATTATTTCGCCAGACGGAAAATCTGCTGGTTTTTTGTTTCGTTGCTTCGGTTTTACAGTTTGCCATAAGCCATTTGCGTTTATATCCCGAGGTCGGATGATTCGTTTATGTTTGCTTATTTGATCCAGTGTTCTTAGCAAGTGCCGCGCGTAAACGTTAATTCGATCAATTTCTGCAGTATCATTTTGCGTACGAATATCAGTTTTAAATAGATTTTAAATCTGAATGATATTATATTATTTCTTGACGTTGTTTCCAAGCGAATCATCTTAAAAGCATTTCGTATCTTTATTTCAGAACTTTATGACATTTCATTTAGTTTATTCTGAAACCAAACGATATAAATTCGAAACTGTAACAAACTATATATAGTTACTTTGAGTCTTTACGAAGATGATATTAAAAGATACCGAACTTATTGAAATGTGTATTATGTTATTTACTGTTATAGACATTTTTATCAAAATGTTATGCAATAAAACGTAAATTTATAACTTTGCAAATATTATTTTTGCTGAAATAACATATTTATTCCGTATCAGGCTAGATAACATATACGTGGTGTTTAATATTTTGATACGTTTGAAAATAAAGACAGAAAAGGCAAAGGTGATTTTACTTGCGAAATTCATAGTTTTATCAATTTTGTCCACCGAATGATTTTGCAAAATTGCATGACTTAAATTCTGGTATGTACTTTTTACATTACACGAAAAACATGCCGTCACATAATTGACGAATTTCGTTTAATCTTGCAACATCAATGGTACCGAATATGCACAACGTGGAAACTGCTTGTTGAATTTTGCAGATGAATTTCATTGAAAACATAGCTACATCGAATTTCTGTTGGTAATGATGCCTGTGATGTCCTGAAAATTGACAAACTATTCTTAATAATGAAACTTCTTAAAAACGTTACATCTTGCTAATGCTTTAATCGAAATCTTTTGCTAATGATTTTGTCAGCACTTTAGTGTCAAATTTGTATAGACTAGAAACACGTTTCCGATATTAAGATGTCGATCAAAAACCATATTTCCGACTGAAAACTTAATAACGAATATTCAGTAAAACACGCGATAAGTCTTCTGTGTAATTTTCGAAATACAAAAATGCGTGTTGCTTGTGTTCAAAATATTAAAAGAGGTCAACCTCGAAGCACTCCCAAATGTTTTATATATTCGACAAAAAAGTGTGTCAGTTTAAGACATTAATTTCCACGGCGTTCGAGACGAAGGGAATCAGAGTCTTCTTTATGCACTTTAAAAAGTATGCGGTTGCTTGCCAAAAAACGTTTATTATCTATCTCTTTCAAAATGTACACAACAAAAATAATAGAATTAAATTTTCACGACGCCCACGCCTAAAATTGATACAAAAAAGCAAAATTCTATATCTACAAACGATAAACATTCGTTACCACCGCGATACTATAAAACAATTAAAACTTCTGCTTTAACTTTAATAAAGAAACTAACGAAAAAAAACCCCGAATAAAAATGCATCGAAAAGGTTCTTCTTTCCGGTAGCCACTGCAGTGCAACAAATCAATTACGAGCCGAACAATCTGTGAGCAACAAAATACGTGCCGTTTTCTATAAAACACTCACTGAAGGCATTTCCTCACCACCGAATGTGTAAATCATCATCATTCAATTTTAAAGCATTTCTTCAGCATTATCGCAGCCCATATTCTTCGAATCTCACAAATCCTTCTTACACAGTGACATAACACAGTTTGCATTGAAGCTAACTGAATAGATTGCATGGGCGACTGTATATAGGAACGACGGCAGAAACACCTTTAGCGCCCTCCAGAAAATCGCGTCGCTTTAAGCGCACGACTGACACGCAGAACCATCATAACAAGGATCGCTTTTGCGCGCGCTGACCCTTGTGTGGTGCTACAATCGAGCACGCTGTCCTGGCGGTTGTTTGTTGGAGAGTCGTCCGAAGAAAAGAATGGCGAGAAAGTGGTGGGGCACCGGGTCGTGCGTAGCATTGTCGCCGAACACAAAATTTGTCCGACCCTTTAGGATTTTTGTCCGCGACAAGGACGCCGATATATTCTTCGGTGAAATCTATCGCGCCATTCTGGCGCGCTGCTATCGAGGCCTCGGCCGTATGAAATTTCGCCGAAATTTCGTGACAAAAGGTCGGTCGTGTGGCCCGGGCGTGTTTGTTTAGGATCATCCTCGGCGCGTCAATAATTCTCCATATTTCAAAGCTTAATCTATGCGAGGCTTAGCCGAAGATTTCTCGAGTCGCTTTGCTACACTTCCTGGACTTCTATACAGTCGATCGGACATATCGAGCGTATCGAAAATTAAACGATTTGTTGAGTTCATCATTCACGCAAGCGGATATTTTTTATTCGAGGTCGGGTTTACGGCGATGGATTATATGCGTAATGCGTGTATTTAAAATGTGTGTGTTTTGTGTGCGTATGACACATAAAGTATTGGCGTGCGTGTAACGCTGAAAAAATACTGTATATATCTATATATAAAGAGAAGTGGTTTTACGCTTCTCCGGTGTGGTTCTTGCTAAGCAAACGTGAAAGTCAATACATCAACGTGTGCTGCGAAAATCAATTTGGCGACCAAGACAAATAACGCCGAGACAGCTTTTAAAATAACCCCGTGCTTGTTGTTCCGAAATCGGGATCGTATTAAACAAAATAAAAGGGAATTTCGCAATCAAAACAAACGGACGTTTGCGGTTTGACTCGATGAAATTTAATTGCCGCTTACTGTTCGACGGGACTTTTTTTCACGATCAATGCAGCCGGATTTCAAAGTAAAAGTCCTCCTCCTGACGACATTAAACGATACCCTTCAGAATGCTTTCGAGCAAAGTCATTAAAGATATTGTTCCCGTCTTCGTGGCAATAGTTATGCGACACCCCGTTTCACTTCCAAAAACTATAAAAATCGTCGACTTATAATCTCAAATCGTGTTCATAAAAATGTGTCGCTTTAACTGGGAAACGTTTTCGATGTTCATTCGTAGTATAAAATTTTTCATAAGTAACGCCCTGTTACAAATGTTTATTGCAATATTATCACGCATAATATTATTCCCGCCACTTTACATGTATCAAAATTTCTGTCAGGAAGGAATAAAATTTTTATCGCGCGCATTTATCTTTTCGCATGTAAATGTGTTCGTTGATCGGAGAAGAAAAAAAAAAAGAAAAAAAGAAATTACGAAAGTTTATAGTTTGCGTTTTCGGTATATACTCGGTTTATCTGAAAAAGAACGTGACCGAAGAGAGATGCGCGAAAAAAATTAAGGTGATAAGAGAACACGAATGTACATGGGCGTTACGTGCGACAGGTAGAAATGTTGTAAAAATTGCGCGTCCTCGAAGTACGCAAGAAATTAAATACCCTTATTTTTCTACGAACATCTTACGTCGGTGTATCCTTTTACAGAGAACGGGTGGCTCATCGTGTGCTTATGACTCTCGCGCGCACTAAAACATAATTACGAATTTAATTGAACCGTTCGGGCTTGATCGAATGAAAAATCGCACTATTATATATATATATATATATATACATATATACATACATATAGCAGCCATTTCGTGCGAATCAGGAAAAGTCCTTCGAATAAACAATAACATTTCACGTATTTATTCGTACACGATTTTGATTTTAATGCTTATAAGGCATAATCGAACAAACTCGAAGGATTCTGAAAAACAAAATGCCGAGTGAAATGTACGCTCGATACAAATCTCGTACATCCACTTTAGTAGCTTACTTTCTATATAAGTCGTATCCTTCTTAAACGAAATGGAAACTAGACAGGGTGTGCCCAACCATATACACCGTTCGCGCTGCGGGTTAACCGCTAGAAAAACAGTCGTAAAGAACTATTTAAAGGGTGGGAATGCAGCTATTTATTCTTTGCCTAGTTTGGGCGTGGTATCATTAAATATTTGACCAAGACATGCGAGGCAATTATTTATCCGCCGCGTTATCAGAGCGCGGGTTTGTTGTTTTGTTTCAATCGTGAATTTCCAAGAAACACTATTTGACATAAGAAATTACAAAAGAATTAGGATCACTCAATTTCCGGCTCAGGGTCTTGCGTCAGGTCGAATGAATCAGTGTGTTTTTTAGCGGAGTAGCCGCCAGACGTATTTCTCTAGAACATTATACAGTGCTTGTTATTATGGCATTACGGATATCGAATGTTCTTTTGGTCTTGGATATATCTCGGTGTGTCTCAGATCTCTCGCGGTCTTGCTCTTTCTTCCCCCGAACACGAGATTCACGACCGAAGAAAACCAAGTACTCGCACAATGCAGTGGCGCAGACTACAGCGTTCCGCCTACTTCCGGTTCATGAATGCACCCACGATTCAGTTAACTACCCTTAGCAGTTAAGCCACGTGAACGAAGCAACGTGTCCTTTCGTTGCACCGAGATTTTTTTTTCTTCTTCTTGTATTCTTCTTTTGTTACAGTGAACTGCGCACCAAATTTTCAACACATTCCGCATTTTGAATCGTTATCATTAACATCAATCTACTATTTTGGTGCACAATACAAAACAAATACTGTCAGCGGTTCTTGCGTCTAGGATAAAAAATATTGTTCTTTTTGTGTGCAACGTCATAAATATAAAATTCGGTGTTGTTGCAGGCAACAAATTTTCAACTAACCCGCGGTTATTTCATATGTTGTTTGCAATAAATATTTTGAACGTGGACGCGATATAATATTTAATGGAAATTCAAAACTTTAGCAGGTCGAATAAAGGTTTATCGGAATAAACATTGGGGATCTGTATAAATGAATATTATATTATACATTATATTTCAGCGATGTATTTTGCGTTGATTTTTTTACCTTCTCTTTTTTTTTTGAATTTATTATTTTTGGTATAAACACTGTTTGGTCGAATAAACAGAACTAGTTTCGACACTAAAATCGTTGTGATCAAAACTCACGAGAAAAAATTTTCCTTAAATTTACCGTTTCGCTTTATTTCATTAACGAGGAAACTTCAACGACCGTTAATTTGTTCAAAGTTAGATACGTATATATATTATGACAGTAGAATTATTCAACTGACAAAATACTTCTAACTTATTTTTAATGCCTTACTACACCGAATCAGATAATCTCCCGAACTCATTTCGAACTCGTTTCCTTACACCTGAGATCTTGAATAGCGTCCTACTGTGCATCTTACAACGAGAATCTTTAACAGAGCGAAAGTACAGATTCGTAGAAAGGATTCACTCCAATTCGCATTTGAGATCTTTTAGCAATGTGCCATTGTCTGATGACCACAAAGGATACCGTTAAAAATAGAGTCAAAATGAAATGCGGTGAACCGTTTCGGGAAAACGACATTTCTTCAACCCGGCAAATTCAACTTTTCTTTTATGATTATTTCGTGATATTGCCTTTGTTCGCCAAAAATACTCGCGTGCGTTTCTAAATAGTTTATTTGTACGTTGGACCGTAGGTCTAATCAAACCCGTTTGCTCGACAGTTGAAGGCTAAGACAAAGCCGAAACTAAATTCAGCCTAATCAATCTTTTGTTTCGAAGGATGGCTTTCAAATGCACAAGGTCTTGCATGAATAAGCATGTACAATCTCATTTATCAGCGTGTCGAATCCACAAGTAGGGCTTCGCGGATAATGCTCTTCCCAAGGGGTGGAGTTAAAAATAAATGCGTCAGATAATCTTTTTCTTGTATTTTTTTTGGTCTACTTTTTTGAACCGCCGCTACACGGTTCTATGTACGTCCAGATAGAAAAATAGCCAACGTCTCTAAAGGATCGATGCAATTAGCCCGAGCGGGCGTGAAGTAGTCTCAAGGTGAGATTGGGGGTACCATGGGGGTGTGGTCTCAATTTGCGAAATAGGTTTTCGATCTAGCCAACATATATTGTGCAAATTCCATCATCGACAGTTCTTCCGTATGCCATATGTTAGTTTATTAACACTGCCCGGCCAATAATGCATCTTGGAATCGATTGTGTCCATTTTGATAGATTGTATTGACGCTACCGCAACTATTAATTAAATCAAGTTCAGTATCTGTATATGCATAATAACGAACAGTTAAATACATTTTATAAATCAGTCTGCAATTTTGAATAACGAACGAAAATATTGTAATTAAATGTAAAACTGTGTGGTAGATCGAAATTTATGGCTACAACCAATATATTACGTCTTTAGAATTGGCATCAATTTTGGAAAATTCTTTTAATTTTGTTCCTAATACCTTTAATGAGTCACTGTTTGTTTATAAGTTGTCGTTTGTTTGTATACAAACTCCAAAATATTATTCCCAATGACATTGAAATAGTGTAAACAACGATTTGTATCTATAATATTCCAGTTTTGTTGACATTATATCGCGCGTACTTTTTTACGATCAGCACTATACGTTACGATTCGTGTACTCTGCATAACTCATGTGCACGTTCTTCAACGCTGCAGCTCGGCGCATTGTTGCAACAAGGAATAAGCTCTTTCTTGGATATTCTGATATACTGTCAGAACACTTTTCTAACCAAGTAAGTTGCTTACATGAATATCGAAGAGATTTTCCGGTTTTTTGTTTGGCTCAGGGTTTCGCGATCGGCCAGCGAACTGATTACAATTTCATGGCGGATACGATGTACCGTGTAACCGGATTTACGAGAATAACTACATTTTGACTGTACCTACTTAGAATTTTAAATGACTTCAAATAAAATAACACATCCTTTCTTATATTGTTCCCGATATATTGTGAAATAATTTTATCGTACGTTATATTTGGCAAAAGCATGAACAACGAGGATTCCACCGTCACCTGTCTTATGGAAATGAGCCGTGGTATTGACATAATGTGTTTGTTTAACTATATTGCATTAACATAATTATATATTAAGTTTTCTCCGAACGTTGAATGCACCGCGCGCGTATTGCTACCGTCGAACCGGTTTCAATGAGATAGAGTTAATTAACCACACGTTAAAATGAATCGCTCGCTTCAATGACAAAGACGCGTGGATTGACGGAATTTCAATTTAACGTTCCGTAATCACCGACAAACTCGTATATTACGCTGATGTATAAGAGCCTCGGAACATTAAAATAGTGACATTTAATGAATAGTATCATCAATTACCGAGCTCTCGGATGCATGTCGTGCACTGCAACCCTTTATATACCGGTGCACATTACATTAGGTTTCTTTGACTCAGTGAAATGGAAGTTTCTCGTTGCTCGATTTTTTCTTTTCATCGATGACCTGTTTCTCTCGTTGAAAAATTATGTATCCCTTCGTTTCGTTTCCATGCCTTTTTTTACCCGTTCGTTCGGCCGGTTTCAAAATCACTACTGATTCTTGCCTAGCAATTGTTATAAAATACTCGAAACTGGTCAAAGGCTGTGGAGATGATCATTCGAGTGTACTTCAGAAGATTCATTATAGTTTGCCAGACGCAGATGAAAAACAAGTACTGGTATTATTATTCGTCGAATCGACTTGATTTGAATGCGACGAAAGTGGTATATGAAAACTAATGTGTTAATATTGCGTCTCTTTTTATACTAATACGCGCAACAATTATTCATGCGAAATTGACAAGTATAATACCCATAAGAAGTTCGGAAGTCATTCGGGTAGACTCATCGATTCAAGCGAATACAAGCATTCGATTTACCCGAGTCCATCGCGAAACGAATCTACGAATCTTTCACGGAGGACAACTTTCACGCGCATGCGCTATGGATCCTTTTACGCGTGCCTCTTTCTCCGGTGCACCTGCGTGACCCTATCCCCTGCTTCACGATCCGACGTATAGTGATTTAACATAGTTGTTACGATTGTTAAATACCTGTTGCTTTGAAAAAGCGACGGCGATGTAATATTTGGGAAAGTACTTGTCCGTATCACATTATAAAGCGCCTTATCTCCGTGCATTAAATCATTACCATAACGTGTCATTAATATTATATAAGTGACCATTTTATAAAAAGCCATCTCGGCGCGGTCTTTAAGGAGCGCACTTTTTCCTTTTGCATTTCATAATTTATTGTAGGTCAATTATGTTGAATTTTTTATACCGCTGATACACTAATGGCATTATTCCCTAAGGAAATATTCCGCCGCGTTGACTATTATAATTTCATCATTAAGACGAGCCTCGCGGCTTTTGAACGAAGCATTTTTTCTCCTCTCCCACAACGACATTAATAACAATAACAATAACGGTTTTAATGATGATTGTCTCGGTAAAAATGGTATTAATACTTTGCGCGTTTCAATCGGGATTAATCGAGTATCGGTTCCTGGGCCCAAAAATAAAACACGCAAAACTGACAGATAAGATAATAAATGAATAAGACAAAGGGGTCGAAGGTTTGCAGAGAGAATACGGCAGGTGTTCCTACCTCGCTCGTTCCCTCGCGTTCATTCAAGCACGTGCTTTATTGCTAGTTGTCCTCTGCACATCGCAGTGACTCCGGTGCTCGTCAATCAAAGAAAGAAACGTACCCAATATGCTCCGCCTGCCCCCTTTTTTCTCCTAAGGTCACGATTTTGCGCAGATATTCAGCGGGGGCCTGAAATTTCTCTTCCTCAAACCGGTCAACGGCGAGTCGCGTTTAATCTCACTCGCTCAGTTGTTGCGTTCGAAACGATTCCACGAAAGTTCTATCACTCGTTTGCGGAGTATTTCGCCTATGCCAACAACATTTCTGCAACCTTCGTTGGTCCAAATTTAGCGCGCACGCCAATTTATCCGCTTATTTCAATTTTACTCGCAAAAATGGAAATCATTTCCTACAGTGTATCAAGCTGATGACTTTGCCATTTTCCCAGGACCTTCATGCAGCACTTATATACCCTCCTTACTCAGACACGTTTGGAGTTTGAAAAAGTACGCGAATAAGAAGGGCGGAGTAGGAAGC
>JABFQC010001798.1:0-17952 GCA_022817085.1 Psilanteris sp. ZL-2020
ATTTATATTTATTTGTTTTATATATATAATAATAATTTTTATTATAATATATATTTATATTTTATTTCATAATATATAATATATAAAAAATATATATATATATATATATATATATATATATATATATATATATATATATATATATATATATATATATATATATATATATATATTATTACTATGCAAGAAATATGTATACATAAATTGTTTATTTCATATATATAATTTTTTTCTGTATCTTTGACAAATAAAAAATAAGTAAAAAAGAGGGAACTAACGTTTCTTTACACGACTTATGATTAATTATTTTTCTTATCCTTATAATATTGTACGGCGATCGGGAGGCTCGAGTGCGAGTCTTACAATTATTAACTATTATTATCATTATTAATAATTACCACAAATCGATCTATGAAACTTTGCGATAAAAAAGTGGGCGTAAAATAAAAAATAAAATTACGAAATTTCATAATAGAATAACACGATTTTAAACAGGCGCTTATTATACAAGGGAAAACAACATTCTTTCACATACAATCGGTCAATGATCTTATTTTCCTTATTATTTTTTTTTCACTTATATAATTTTTATCAAATCTGATCCTTCTTTTTTATTTATATTTGCACATGCACTTGTTTAAGAAGGTATTTTTTGTATTTTTGCGCACTTGATCTTATGGAAGAATCCTGGAGAGCAAATTGCATCGAAAAAATTCTCATTACGTTTCGCATAAAAGTTCACTGACAACAATCAATTGTTTAAAAATGATTTGTTTGATTTTCAATAAATACATATTTTGTAAACGTTTTTATTATCAACATCATGTTTTAGTCGTACAAATTTCGTATTCGTGTATATAAAACCTTGTATTTTTTGCTGATTGTTGTAAAAATGTAATTTTTTCATGCAATTATTCGATATAGTTATTACCATTGCTTTTGATATTACAAAAATAATATTATTGGAAGTTTTGATTATGCTTTTTTTATAATTAATTTTTTTCTTCATATTACGTTTTCATTTTGTTTTGACGTTAAAGTGGTAACAAAAATGGAAGATTGGAAAATTGTGAAAAACTGTACATATAAATGTAGCGTGTATAGAAATATACACGAAAACATGAATACGTATTTCATTTCGTATATATGTGAATATGTATGAATCTGTAAATTGTTAATCTATATTTACATAAAGGTTGTGTCATAATACCGTAATTAATAATCAGATTACACTCTCAAAATAAAGAATATAAAAACTTATTATGATATGCATTTATAAAGTCAGTACAACCTTAAACTAAACTTACATATAAAAATGAGCAATTGAAATTATATATTCTTTATATATTTATATATTTTTCAAAATATTAATCAGTAGCCTTAAAATGCTTATTTGTTAATTTCAATTTATAGTAAAAAATAAATTACATTGAATAAATTATATTTATTTTGATCATGAAATTTAATAGAAATTTAAAAAAATATTTTAAACATCATGGATTCAAAATATAAAACGTTTTTACTATGAATTTCATGATTTCTGAAAGTATGGCTTTGATAATGATTATGGCATTATGTCACAAATATTGAGTTAATTAAAATTGTATGCATTGTTCCTCGCACGCAAATTCAAAAAATCAGTTATTTGATCTCAGCGACACACAAAATATAAGCTCGAGGTACGATGCAAAATGCAAACGCGCGTGACAATTTTCTAAATAATATAAATAACTTGACAAACAAAGTGGAAAATGACGCGGAGAGATTTTGTCCCGCACCTCAATGCAACATTATCTTTCATTAAATAAATAATATAGTAATAAATATACAAGCAAAAAATAAAAGAAAAAGGGATAAAAGAATTACGAGCTTCGATTGCTAAAAATGTAAATTTTTTGTTAAAAACTATTAAAACAAATAGATTTTTCCTAAACTCGATTACGTGTTTGCTCTGAGTCGCGTCTTTTTTCTATTTCTCTCATAGTTAACACAATGTATGTACAAATTATGGTATTGAAATGTACTCTCCAATACGGCTTTTTTCATTTAATGTAGTCTGCATTGAATGATCAAGTACAAAGCGAATTACTTGCAAGTGTCTATGTATGACATTATGCTAAAACTGTTGCACGAATTCTAGCAATAATTCAGGTTTCATTTTACAATTAACATTTTGTACTTGTTCATTTGAAGCAGGAAGTTTTAAAAGTTGATTTAATTATATTTATATTCAGTGTTAAATAATTGACGTTAACTATATTTAAAAGTTCTTTGTTCAAAAGAGTAAATGAATACAAAAATATAAAAACTTAACAACATGATAAAAACATAGTTGATTTTACTTGAACTTTATATTATCGTTCAAAATTCGTGAAATAGTTTCAGCATGATGCCTGATATTGCTCGATCGAAATGCACATTCTCATATTAATGGTGAAATATTTTGGGCACTTTGTGACATTTCACTTCACCCTCAGATCATTTTATATACATATATTTCAGCTACATTCCTTTCGTTTTTATATTACACACTTACAACATTTTTGAGTGAGCCTCGCGTCACTTTGTATTCGCTCTCTTGCATCACCACGCAAACGGATCGTAATAATTAAATACTAACGAGTGCGTTTGTCTAAAAAAAATCAAGTTTTGTGTGTTACCTTTTCATTACATGAAACGAATTCATGTTATAAAGTTTAAAAACATAAGGACACAGTGCCTTTAGAAAATTAAAAAATACGACGAATATTGTGGTATATCATTAAAAAAAGATAAACTGATAAAAAAAAACGTAACTGAATTTGAATAGTTTATACTATCAAAACGTATAAAAATGATTCGCGTGAAATGATATATTTCATTGTATTAACATATACACATATAAAATGTATACCTATATACAATACATATACAATAAAAATCATGAAAATAGATATAAAAAAATAAAATTATATTACACTTTGGACGCATGTCCGGCGTATAAATTAATTGACTAAAAGCAATCAGGCCCTGGGCACAAAGTCTTGCGTGGCGGTCTTTGAGATTCGGAGAGGCGAGTTCGTCTTCTTGCAGCGCTTTTCTCGTAATTTCCTACGCTTCAATATAATTTCAATATACATTTCAATATATATATATTTACTCTCAATATGTTATGATACAAAACTGTTTATATTCTTTAACATATGTGTGCGTGTGTGTTACTGTATTCGCGAGCATGTTCCTGTGTGTGTGTTTTGTGAAGTAGTTTATGCGAACACTCATTCCATGTACGTGTATGCGCGCGAAAGTTTCTGTGTATATATTTATGTATGCATATATATAAATTATATATACATATATATATATATATATAAATAATTGATGAATGACAAAAATCCGTATATTTGATTTAGTATCTGAATATTTAGAAACAGATATAAAACCAATTATCCCAGAGATTCGCATTGATTGTAAATTATTATTTATCATGCACATATATGTATAGAAATTGGATAAGTGCCAACTTTGTCAAACGTCAAAATTCACAAACTGTTAAATCCATATATATATAAGTATACATTTAGTGATTATGTCTCTTGTCATTTGATAAAATTGACACATACCAATATTGATACATATACACACACATTGCATATAAATATATATATATATATATGTATATACAAACAGATATGCTCGTTAACACATACTCACATATATGTTTATTTATATAATATATATTTTCAATAAAATGCAAAATGTTAGAATACGAAATACAAACACAACACATCGTAAAATTCGTGTTCACGATCAACCGGTTGGGTGGAGGCGCTCGATTAGCCATTGTCCGAGCCCCGCTCGCGAGCAAGTGGGGCGCCGACGCAAGAAGTCGAATCGCTGACTTGGCCCCGAAGCGACAGCATTATACAACTCCAATTGCTATGATTAATTATCACCTAACTTGGCAGCCCTGTGGCAGCGGGGCCGACGGACACGAGCTGGCCGGCTCTTGAGCTTGTTCGGGCGCATCGCCGAGGGGCGCCACCTCCGCCGTGGTCGCGCACTCGGCCTCGACGGGGATGGCATCGCACTCGGACTTGGCGTCCTTCAGCTCATAACCCTCCTGACAGCGGGTCAGTTTTAACCTGATCGGAGTGACCTTGGCGGAACGCACATTCTTGAGCGAGGTCGTGGCCCCGGTGTTTTGTTTTTCCGGTTCCAGCTGTCTGTCGCTCTCGGCGGCTATGCTATCTGGCGGATTACACCGCTGATTCGCTTCTTCCTTCTCACTGTCCGGAGGTGGCGCCACCCGATGCAGCGCCTCCTCCGTGACCGTCGCCGCGTCAGTAGCGTCATCCTCCAAATTGGGGTTTTTACCTAGCCTGATAATCAGTTTTGTCGCGCCTTCCTCTAGGATGCGCACACAGCCTTCCTGTCGCGTCTTCTTGTCGCGCTTCTTCTTCCTTCCAGTCCGGTCTTTCTTGCTTTTAGACTTGTCTTTCTTGTCGTCAGAACTATTGAAATCAGCCATCACCATCCTGCGGTAGCGCATGCTGTCGCGTTTTAGCTCCTGTATGCTTGGCTTACTCGACATGCTGCTCAGCCTCTTCTTAGGCGGCCGAATTGCTCCGCGGTCCTCGATGGGATTGTCTGGTTGTTGGCCTATTGTACTATTACCAAATTTAATTTTGAGTTTTGGATGGCCACCGCTGTTGGCTACGGTGCTGGTGGACGGTCGTGTCTGTCGGCCGCGTCGTCGGTCCGATGACAAACCTGGATTTAGGGACCGACGCGATGGTGTGCCGGCTTCATCTTCCACACCGTCGGACAAAAGCCCGCCACGATCCTTTCGCCTTTTCTTATCGGCATTTGCATCCAACATAGGCTTATAGTCCTCTCGGGTGGGTATTGAAGTCATTGACGCTACAGCTTTCGGGAAAGTACGAATTACCGTACGGTTCTGCGGAGTGCTTAGCGGCGTGGCAGGTACATTCGTTGTCAACGGCGAACTCATGTTTTTGTCCTATATAATGCAGTTTATTTAATTATAGTAGCATAAAACATAACATATTTGTTACACAAATAAATGACCATCAAAATCTTCATATTGCATTATCAATAGTTTTATTTGGCTTTGACATTATGACTGTGTTTATTTAACCACTTATTAGAAATACTTAAAAACAGTAATCTTCATTGCTACGTGAGAACTTCGGTTTTTTTATAATTTACAAAAACTTTTATAAAAATATTTATCAATTTATTATAGTATTATGAATAAAATTAACTTATTGTTAAGGAAACTTAAGTTTTAAAAAATTGTTTGTTTAAGCAGTAGTCAAATAAGAGATGTTTATTCACATATATAATAAAATAATCTTGTTACAAAGCTTTATTTTTTAATGTTTAGATAATATATGTTTCTAATTATTTTTATTCCCTATCCACGCTTGAATTATAAAAACTAATTTTTTGTTGAATTATGAAACTAATGATTGATTATTATATTTAATTTTTAAATTAGAATAAATAAAAACATATACCAAATCACATTTATACAATATTTATCTATAAGCATATTTGTTATAATTTTTATGGCAAGATTTTCTATAAGTGTTAATGGAGAAATAAATATATATTATAGGATAATTAAAATTTAACGCATATTATTATTAAAAATATAAACTCCACATCTTTATTTATATAAAACCTGTTAAATATATATCTAAATATATAATTCAAAATGTTAAAACATTTTTTTTTATTTACTCTTACTTTCAATTTAATAATTATATTCTGTTAGAAAAATGAAAACAATTATTTATAGTACACATGTTTTTAAGTCCATAAATAAATGATTCCAGAAATATCATTTAAAATTACTAAATATGAGAAAATGCTAACCTGTGAACAATATTGCCAAAGAAGTTCCTTCTTCCTCATTCTTCTTAAATTAGATGTGCCAGAAGCAATGGCTGCGCTAGTTGCAGTAGGTGTGACAATGGATGGCGCTTGTTGTGCCAGTGTTGGAACCACAGGCGCAGGAGCATAATTTGCATCCAAAAATGGTCCTTTGATTTTGACTTTGAGTTGATTTCGTGAATCTGACAGTGCCATTTTCCCGACATCGGTATTGGTGATCGGTTCCTCATGACCTGCAGAGCTTTCGTTGCCCTCAATTTTCACGTGCTGCTCAGCTTGTTGTTGTTGCTGCTGTTTAAATGCACTATCGAACTCCTTATCCAAATCTTCTTCGATATCTGGCAAAGACTGATCAACAGACACATTACCAAATGGATGCAAGAGGTGATTTGCATAAGCATGTGTGTGTAATGATGATGCCTGTACATCTACGGTGGAATTATATGTGCGCATGTCCACAGGTCCTGGTAACAGCGGTAATACTGGGTCCGTGAATGCTGGATTGGCTGCATCCGTGGTAGCAACAGTTGTGCCTTCAGCTCGTGCTGCTGGCGACGATAGTCTTTTGTCATCAACGTACCTATAATTAAGTAAATATGTAATATTACACTTTTCAAACATATGAATGTATTCGATATTGATTTATATTACTGCATATATGTTTATGAAGTATAAAGTTCTTGTAAAACAATTTATTGGGTTTAATATAGAGAATGAAACATTGTACCGAATTATATATATATATATAGATCAGTATCAAATTCCATACTTAACCAAAATCCATACCCATGACAACTATAACTATTGTGTATATAGGTATACAAGTTATGGTATAAAAGTAATATAAGTCATGATCATACCTTTTATGAAGAGGACTAAGAGTGACGCTAACATCTCTATCAAAGACATCTTTTCTCTCTGAAACATCAGTAGACTTCTTTCTCTCTCTCATCATTCGAAGATCAGCAATATTGGCTTCGCTCGTAGAATCTTCATCAGAATCAAAGTCATAAACGGTCCCAACGAGTTTATTATGAATGGAATCGTCATGCATAACAGATAAAATGTTTGTACCCCGTCCACGACCTCTACCCCTGCCACGACCTCTTCCTCTGTAGCCAGGCTGTTGAGTGGCCTTACCTCCACGACCTCGGCCCCTTGACCCAATACTAACATTTTTAATACTTTCTTGGCGAGGAGATTTTCCAGGAGATTTTCCCTGCAAAGATGTGACTCTGGCCGACATTCGAGTCGGTTTTGCTGGTGATTTTTTACCGGCAGGTGGGGTTGCTTTTGGTTCTGTTAACATTTCTACAGCGTTATCAGTTACCACTGGATGACTGTCTGTGTGATTATCAGCATGGCTTTCTGCATGACTCTCAGCGTTGTTTATGAAAGGTGTCACTATCTGCTCGTTTGGAGCTGACGCGATATCGTTCGTAGGTGATTGCGTCTGCAGTTCTGTGGTTTGTATATTTTCTTGCGTAGTAGGCACCACATCTTCTTTAATAATTTCAGGCGGTAACGGTTGCGTGATTTCTTGCGGAATCTCTGGTGGTTCTAGTGGCATTGTTGGTGGTTGTAGTGGTGGCGGTGGTGGTGGTGTTGGTATTTTTGATGGTGAGACCATAGCTGCAGTGAGTGCCATGTTGTGCGATGAAGAAGTGAATGCAGCTGTACATGGCGATGCCTGAAAATTTAATATCTACGATGTTTTATTTAGTATTTTGTTTTACTAATAGTGCACTTAATCAATTAACTTCAGTCACAATGTAGAATTAAATTTATACATATTAATTTTTATTTGTTTATTTTCATAAATAATACAAACATTACAATGCTATTGTATAATAAATTAAAAACATATTTATGTCATAATTATATTATAATAAAGTTTTCATAGTAAAGTTTGAAATTTAATGTTATCAAAATAAATGAAAACAAAAATAGAATTCTAAACATACTCCGTTTATATTTAAATATAACATATTTACAATTACAAAATGACATATAATAAAAATGCATAACTTACATTGACTTGCATGTTAAGTGTGTCTTCGAGTTTAGGTAAATGTGACGGTAATAGACTCTGAGGTGTAGGAAAAGGTGCGCCGAAAGATGGAGGAAAAAGAGCAGCACCGGGTGATGGATACGGCAGAGGTGCCGTACACGACTGTGGCGGAAATAACGACACAGGACCCTGAACATATGGTGCATTATCCGGATACGTGTGGTATGGAGGTGCATCCAAAGAACACGGTGGATATGGCAGTGGAGGCATCTCTTTGTACGCCGGCATAGAGTGATCCTCAACCGACGATGCTGATTCAATCGACGAAGATGTCGAACGCCGAGATGGCAGCACTTGACTCTCTGCCCAGCGCGCATCCGGTCGCGATCCGTTCGTGTCATTGTAAGGCGATCCTGTGGCATCGAAATCCTGCCGCGACTCATCTGCCTCTTTTTCTAAAGCTTGTTGTAATTCGCGCGCGTGCTCTTCTTCTTCTACAGAATTCGGCAGACCAATTAAATGTCTGTTCACCATTTCCATTGGGGTCATTTCTTCGACTAACGGAGGAGCCACTTGCTGTTCCAACAACGATATCCGACCATCTGTATGACTTTCCAGATGCCGTGCCATTGTATGAGCCTGGTGCTGTTGCATCATTTGATATTGATCTTGAATATTTGTACTAAATGATGTGTGCACCAATGCCTCAGCATTACCCTCCGTAATAACCTGGAGATTGAACTTTTGTAAAGAAATTTTAAAATAACCATAATATTGTAACTTGATTAAACTATCACAAGCAAATGATAATGTTGAATAATATGAGTAAGGAAATAAAGTGTTATATTATATTTAATGTATTCTATATGTGTATATATACATATATATGTTAAATACCAATTATAAAAGCTGTTACCTGTGACAGATCATTTGGAAATTGATGGCCATATCTATGATTCTGCGAGTCCATAAGAGTATTTAGATTGTGGACATCATTTTGATGGAAGGTGTCAATAGTAGGTGGAATCCACCTTTCCTCGGTATCATTACAATCTAATTTAGGTCTTTCAGCTACAGGAGCAGCTCCAATTTTACTGGTTTGTTCTGATTCGTCGTTACCATAAACATAAGATTCATTATGTGGATAACAAATTTTTCGCTTATCCTCTACGTTTAATATTGCTGCAAGGTTGCCTTTGTTCTCTAACTTTTCCACTTCTGGTATCGAAGATGGTTCAATCAGCTTAGACTCTTTTTCAGTTAGTTCCTCCTGATCGAACATAATTTAAATTAATTTCAAATATTTTTGGATTATATCCCCATTTTATCGCAGTTTAACATAATCTTAATAATATACACTAAGTAAATGACCTTATATCAGAAAACAAATTATAATTCATTAAGATCATTACTAGAAATAGATACATAATTAATAATAAAATAATAGATTCATTAAAATAAACTTAAATTAACATATGTGCACTAATATAAGTTTATATAATATATAAATATATATATAAATATGATGTAATTTAATTTTATAAATATCAAAAGGTGACAATTATATATACTTTTATATACTTATTGAGATATAAGATTGCTTGCTTAATATTATCATATAATATATAAAAAACAGTTTATGGAATTGCATTGCATTTAAATAAAAGAAACTTTTTCTCGATCTTACTTGGTCTTTATTTTTATCCTGCTTGCTATCCTGCTTAACTTCATCATCGTTAGATCCGATATGTTCCAATTCGAACTGACTAGAATTCGATTTCTTGGACAGCCCCATTCGCAATTTTTCAACCAGATGTAAGGTTTCTCGCGCACTGTCTTCTTTGTCTTCCTTAAAGAGAAATTCATTATTAAATGAAAATGTAAGTGGTGCTGCACGTTCTTCAGCATCACGAGGTATCACAAAGGCGTCGTTATTAATGTCATCTGTTAAAATGTCCTGATCAAAGTCAAACAATTCTGAAACATTTGAGTCTTTGCCAGCTACATGTTGTGGTGAAAATATAGACTGCACGGATCGCCGCCTCTTGCCAGTAAATTCAGCTTCGGTTGGTAATTCGTGTTTTTTCTCCACTTCCGGTTCTTGTAATTTCTTCATATCAACAACATTAGATTCACAATTTTTTCGTGAAACTGTAGCAGTAACCGTTCCAGTTGACGTTTCGATCTCACTAACTGCTAATCTTGATGTTACGCTATCTAAATTGGAATGGTTATTCTTTTCTTCGACTTTAGATTCTTCTGTTTTAGGCAATATATCTTCGTCAGTTATCATAAGTTTTGGCATATCATCAGCCTAAAAATATAGAATTTTTTGTATTATTATATTTACAGAAAATAAAAATCTTATTAATACATATAATACAGAATAACATATTAAAAGTTTAATATGTATATTTATATATTCTAATATGATTATTGAAAAAATAATTAAGTAAAATATTTTTATTATATTATATAAGATAATATGTAGAACATCAACTCCAAAAATTATGTATTTGGCATTTGCGAAATTTATTTAGACAGGATAGATTACATGACAGCAATTGAACTCCTGTTATTATACAAAGAATGTCTTAATAAGAGTCTTTAAAGAGTCTTTCTTTAAATGTTCATAATTTATTCATTTATATTTGTTATTCATTTGTGTATTATAAAATAAAAGTTAACGAAGTTCTATTTTATTTTATTTATTTATATTTTGTAAAATATTTCTTGATGCAAATTTGTCATTAGCTGAGAAGTCTTAATAAATGATGAGTATTATTATTATATAACTAATTATAACTTAATTATTATATAAACTATCATATCTGCCCCAAACTAATCAAATAGTATCTTAAACAAATATTTGAAATTAGATATGTAAAATTTAAATTTAAGAGATTAAATATTAAAATATAATTATACAATTTAATTTCAATTGATAAATTAAAAATTTGTTATGTTGAAAAGTTTTCACAAATACATAGTTTACTTTAGTTAATAATACTTCATCATAAAAATAATAAATTCAATGAAAATTTAATTTAAATAACATAATTTGCTCCATAAAAATTATCATCATTAAGGTATAGGCATTAAATTGTAAAAAACTAACCTTCTTTTTCATTTCAGACTTTGTCTTCATAATTTTATCTTGATTTTCTCTCTTTTCGAGAAGTTTATCTAAACGTCTGGAGGATTTTTGCGGGCTGTCCCTTTCAGCCCTACGTTGTTTCATTTCTTCCTCCAGCGTATTCACAGAATTTCTCGTATTTTTCTTATTCCATTTGTCATCCATTTTAGATGGACTATCAGTTATTATTGGTTTACTAGGAATTTCATCATTTATTTCTGGTTTCTTGTCATCATCGCTTACGTTCTTTTCCAACTTCTTGAGCGAAGACACATCCTTATTGCAGCTACTTTCTTCTTTCCGTACTTCATTTGTCGATTTTCGCTTTCGAGTTTCGGATTTGATTCGACTACTACTGAAAGTGTTCCCTTCGTCTTTCCTATCTTTTGAGGAAATGGTGGTGGGAGAGGATGTCGTAATTGTCGAGGATGATACTGTTGTTGTCGTTGCTAAAAATAAAAATTCATTTTATTTTTATAATAATTATTGTTTTATTTTTCACAAATACTTCAAATTATATTATTAATATAAATAAATATATAATAAAAATTACTATAAATAATAATAAAAAAACTAACTAAATATTTAAGATAATAACAAAATCTTTTACTTTGTGTAATATATATTTCGTTTACTATTTATAATTAAATGTTCTTTATGTGTATTTAATTGAATGGTATGATTTGAATGAAAAAAAAATATAAAAATTACACATACTTTGGTTATTTGGTATAAATATACCTGTTGACTGCTGAGAATGCTTAATGGGTTGACTTGGCTTTTTGGCAGATTTGGGCCCAGAAGCACTTCGTGACCCATCATGATCTCGAGACCCACGGAGCACATCCTGATTAGGTGACCGCTGACGATGTTCCCGGTGCTGTTGTTGTTGCGACTGGGACTTTTTCGTTGTTGCTGTTGATGTTGTTGTTGTGGTGGTGGTGGAGGTGGTGGTTGCGGTCTCGACGGTTTGCTCCGTCTTTTTGCCGTCCGTCTCCGCTTTTTTCGGTTGCTCTTTGACGGATACAGGGGCTGCGGCTCGAGCCGGTTCATTTCTCTCAGTAGACGGCGGCTGAAACTCTGGTCCATGCCGCCCGTCGGAAGTTTTAAGCTTCTTATCGGGCAGCTTTTTGACTTTCCGTCCAGCCGCCGTCTGATGCTGCTGTTGCTGTTGCTGCGCCGTTTGTTGTTGCTGCCCACCAATTGATCTATTTGGTGTTTTTGATTTCAACGAACGCGTTGGCGTTGTCGAATCGCTCTCCGAAGATGTGCTTGATGATAACGATTGTTCCTTTGTACCAAGAGTTGTGGTTTGCTAATTTTAATAACATTTATAATAATTTATTTTAAATCATAAAAAATATACAAATATAAAGTTGTACAAAATAATTATTTTAGTCATATTATGATTGATAACATAATATACGTATATATTTTCAGAATTAAAGAATCTTACTCTTTTTTGTGGTGAACTCTTCACATCTTCTGAATCACTGCTACTATCAGAAGATGAGCTGCTGCTGTAACTGCTGCTACTAGAAGAGTCACTGTTGCTTGATGCTATAGATGCCACAGAAGGTGCTTTAACCTCTGGTAACTTTTTCACAGTTCGTTTATCTTCTTTCTTAGGTGTTTCTTTCTTTTTCGGTACTTCAGCGGTTTCTTTCTTAGCTTTGCTTTCGATCGTCTCTGTGTCCTGCTGAATAGGTTTCGAACCAAGTCCACTCTTTATATGCTCAGCAGCCTTCTTTGCTGCTTGTCTTTGAGGGACATAAGCTAAAATCTCACTTCCATCTCCGGTTTCTTTTTCAAAATCATAGACATCATTGTTCTTTGTTTCTTTTTTAGTTTCTTTCTCTTTATTAGATGGTTGCTGAACTGTTTGTGCCTTCTTCGGTCGTTCTTTTTGAACTTTAGTTGGCTTATTTTCATCAGCGGGTGATTTATTTGTATCCAACTGTTCAGTTGTAGTATCCTTCTTGCTCTGTAAAAATTATAAAATTGTTATTATTAAAAAGATATAATATAATATAATATATTTTATATATTTATTTATTTATGTATAGTAATAAAAAAAGACTCATAAAAATCAATTTATGATCTATAACTTAATTTATTTATATTAATAATATTCTATTTTATATACATATTATAAATATTAATGTTCTATTTCTTTTCTTTAGATTACTGTCAGAAATTATAAACATTAGAATGATTACTATATTGTAGTATAATAATACTGCACATGAAAAATAAGTACAATGTATACATTTATAATTAAGATATAAATTTATTAACTTTTATCTATTATTATTATTATGTTTTTATAATTAATATATAAAGACGTTAACATAGTATTTACAATGTAATTATAAATAATTCCAGAATTTCCCTTATCACTTATATAAATAAGACGCATATATTCTTAGATGATATCTTGTTTTTAAACACATAATACAAAAGATTACATTGTCAAAAATATCAAATCTTAATTCATAAACTAATTTTTAATGAATATTATTTTATAAATCAAATTATATCTATCACTACAATGTGTAATTTTTCTATTTAATTAAATAAAATATAAATGATAAATTATATTATTTTAATTAATTATTACATTTAATTATTACACTCTTATGTATAGGAAATTATTTATTTCATGTTCATTTACAATATATTATTTACTGTTATAATAAAATTAATTAATGAAAAATTAATTCGTGGATATTTTATTGTTTGGTATGATTTATAACAAGTGTAAAATAAAAACTATAAGTGTTACACTTATAAATTTTACATAATTAAATTAAATATTTAAAAAATACAAATATGATAATTAAATTAAAAATGATACATTTTTATTATCAATACTGGTATTTTAAAGAATATGTATAATGTTACACTTAATGTTGCAAGTGCACTTTGATTGTAAAGCAGAAACAATTGATCAAATACTACCTCAGATACAAATTGCTCAATTACCGTCGAACGCTGCATGATTTCCGACGCTTTCTTTGCTGCCTGTCTTTGTGGTACGATAAGCGTCGACGGTAAGCATTCTTTCTTCTTTTGCGTTTTCATGTTTTCCTTGTTTCTGCCATCTTCGTCCTTCCTTGCAGCTTCCTTCGCAAACGAAGATTTCTGGGCGTTCTTTGGCAAGTCAGATGCTGAAAACTGCTTAACAGCAGCTTTCGTAATCAAAACCGAATGAGATGCATGTTCTTGTGATTCGGAGTCTGTATCGGAGTAAATGTCTGCAACGGATGTAGATCCAAGACGCGTGTTGGTATTAGCATTAGTTAGTAGCATGAGTTCATCACTATCACTATTAGATGCACTATCCAATTCCTTTTCCATATGATGTAAGGTACGAGATCGTTTCGCATTATCCTTTTGGTCGCTCTCACTACTATCCTGCACACTTTTTCTTGAAAGACTACTACTGCTGCTATTCTTTGTGCGCCGACGACCCTTTGTCTTTGGCACCACAGTTTCTTCTTCAGTACTCGAATCCGTCTCATGTTTAATGTTATTCTGATAATTTGTTAAGTAAAGAATTTTAATGTTACTTATAGAATTTTAATTGTGCATTTGATGTTAAGACTTATATTGGTATTAAATATTAAAAGAACTAAGTAAAAATGTTCTAATACTGTTTAATTTTGATTTTATTAAGTGTATTTTATTTTTAAGTGTTTCTAAAATATACATATACATGAAATGTAATGTATGTTTTATATTTATATTAAAATTATATTTTAAAGCAAATTAAAACGTTAATGATTTTTACAGTCAAACTAGTTTAATAACTGCTTAGCCTAATATTTTATTGTGAATTATTAAGAACTATTTTTAATGTTATAATTATAAAAATTAATTTTGTTTCGGAATTTAAATAAATATAATTTAATTAAAATATATAATCTTAATCAAACTCACCCTGTTCTTAGTTTTAGTGGCACTAGGTTTATTTTTACGATCTTTAGTCAAATCTGGTTCACTACCGCTAATAGATGAGAGATCGGTGCCATAAATGGTCTTTTTCTTGCTAATAGATCCGTTGAAATACAACTTCTTATTTGAAGCACCATTGAAATCTAACTGAGACTTTTTATCGTCTGTCTGCGGTGTTGGCGACTCAACGCCTGCAATCTTTATCATAAGCGATTCAATATCACAATTGAAACTTTCAGCATCAGTATGCGAATACAGTTGGTCATAGATCGAAGGTCCGTGATTTGCAGCAAGCACAGCAGCAGTCGCACCCGGAGACAACGGCGCGCCTTCCATAACCAGTGTTTGCTTTTGAAACGTCTGCTCGCGTAATCGCAAGAACGACCGACAAAGTTTCTCACGACGACTAACCATGTAACAAAGATTACGCACGCGCTCCAAGTCCTGCCGAAGTTGTACAAACGTGCGCATTTTCTCTTTGTCAGCAGCTTCACCTTGGGCTCTGGCGCCCGCGCCACTGAGTTCACCGCATCGTGGGGCCAATAACGGTTTGTTATAGCCCGCCTATTTTAATAGAATTTATTGAATTTAATTTGATTCATGAACTCCTTTATAAATTCATAAAATAAGTTTTCATAACTATCTAGTATTCATAAATAATTATGTTTTTGTATTCTATTTTAAGATAAACGAATTCTTTTATGTAATATTACTAAATTGAAGTAGCTTGTACATGACACGTTACTTACCCTTCGTTTCAATTTCCAGTAATTATAAATGTAAATAATACCATCAGGATCGATTTCAAGTTGTTGCGATGTAATATCTTTCAAACAGACATGTTTATCAAATTCTGCTTCAATTTCTTGTAACCTAATAAATAAAATAGTTTTTTTCATTAATTTTCAATCAGTATTGTTCATATAAAAATAAATACATTTTATTAATAGAAAGTAAATAGCAAATAAAATAACGTTTGACATACTTAGCGGCTCTAGCTTGATTTTTCTCTTCTGATGTCATATCTTTGCGCTTTCTTCTTCTAGATTCACCATCTTCAGAGTCAGAACCACCCGTGATACCTGCTGCTCCGCTATTATTATTTCCACCTACTTTATCTTTTGTGTTTGTTCTACTGTGCTTTTGACAATAAGACTGAAACAACATAATTTAATTATTTAAATTTTATGGAGTAATGTTTATTATACAATTTTAAACAAGTGTTATATCAAAAATGAAAAATATCATAAATATCACAGATAGCTTTTATACATATAAAGTAAAATTTCCATTTTTTATATAATAATAATTTAAAAAATATATATAATAACAATAATGATTATCACAATTCAAAGATTATAAACGTTTAAATATAAAATTTTATCAAATCACATAGTTTCAGATTATCCAAGTCTATGCCTATATAGATATATAGAATTAATTTACAATATACTTTACTAATTAATACAATTTAATAAATATTTATTATATTTTAAAAATGTATATCTAAATTCTATTAAGAACAGTTAATTATTATTTATATTGAATTCACCCTTAATTTAACGCCATCATCAGCCATCTCGTCTTCAATAATGGCCTTCATTTCCAAGCCATACTTAAAAGCACAAGTAACGTGGTATGCTGTTTTACACGTTTTGATGCTACATTGGATACAAGCACCAACGCGTTCACGGCATAAAACACATATCAGACCCCATCGACTTTGCTGTAATTATAAATAAATATATATGACTTATAATTTGTAGTAGATAATAACTGCATTCAAATATACTGTTCATTATCGTGTTATGATATTTCTATTAAATATTAGTTATTGACTGATTTTAAAGATTTATTTCAATTTCAGAAAAATTTTTCACTTTTTTCATAATTTAATTATGCTAAAGATTAATAAATATATTTACTAAAAATGAATTATAACTTCTTAAGATTATGTTAATATATATAATAATTTTCTTATTATAATAATAATACTTACATTTTATCAAATTCTAATACATATTTGTTATATATAATTGAATTAAAAGTTATACATACTGGAATACTGGATATTTTTGTAATAGGTTCCATTTTTTCAACACAGCCGATGCTCACTTCAGGGATCCAAAGTGCACAAGATACATGGGCCCACTTATGACCACTTCGCGTACACTTCATTGCACCACCCTTATTGGGACACAGCACACAGTCTGGCCTTTGACTCAAAGAACATGTTCTACATAACCACGAGCCATCCGGAATCGACGTAATACCATAACATGCCTGATGTACACAAATATTACAGCAATCGCAAAATACCATCTCGTTGCCTTCTTCTGAATCAGGCTGAAACAATTTAAGCATAATAATTGTTAACATTGGCATTTATATTATAAATAGAATTTATTATGCAATTATTTTATATTAAACCAAAACTTGATCTATATACAACATGCAGTTAAATAATACTAAAAATATAAATATATAATATTATTATATATAAAGTTAAAATTATGAAATAAAATTGAATAATTATTAAGATAAACTCCAAATATTTGTCAATTCCTGTTTGTAGTTATGAAATTTCAATAATTAAACTAATAGGTAATGTTTTTTAGCCATCTTTACTACTAAAATTTGCATTAGTTTGTTGTCGAATTAATAATAGTCTAATGTTAAGTTTTACTTGGTACTTATTAATATCAATTATAAAAATAAGCAATATAACATGATATATTTGTATATCTTTATAAATATCAAATAATTATCTGATGTATATTCCATATTTTTTAAATTAGTATATAATATGTAAGACGCACTAAAAGTGTTTCCTATGATTACACACATTTTTATATTTAACATCTATCGAGGAATTATTTTTACAAGAAATTACTCTTAAATAAATAGACTCACACCTTTTATATAACAATTAATTACACTATTAAAC
>JABFQC010001799.1:0-17952 GCA_022817085.1 Psilanteris sp. ZL-2020
GTTTATGCCATTGTATTTTACCAAAATTTATTAGACAAATTTGAAGTTTGTTTCGTTTATTTTATAGTAAAATGTCAATTAGTTTTCTCTGCATAACGTTGTTTTTCAGAATTTCAGATTATGTAAAAATAATAAAATGTTATGTTTTAAATAGAAATACTATCATACATAAATCTTAATATGCACAATGAAAATAGTACAACGTAATAAACATATTGCATTTTATTAATTTTAAATGATTATTTATATATAAATTCATATTAAAAAGAATATATTTATAATGTGGTAATAGCAGTATGTAACGTAAAATCTGATTCTAACATAATAAAACAAGCGATAAATTACTCGATGTCAAAATAGCCATTTTATTCATTTAACCTATATCAAAATTGTATTTAAGTGAAACGCGATATCTAATAATCCTTGTTTTATAATTTCTGAATATAAATATAGTTTAATAATGCAAAATAACTATGTTTATATCCACTTAATTGCTAAATATGAAAACAAAATATCACGTTTGCGACGTATACATAATTTTGACTGCATATTTTGTACATTTTAAAATCGTTTTTGTGAATCTCACTTAAACTTTGTGTACCGCATTTCAATAAAACTCATCCGTTCGATTCAAAATAGTTCGCACAATCGCTGCGTGTAATCGCGTTTAGTGAGAATTTCCGGGAGAACTGGTATAGCCTCGACTGTTAACTCAGCACCCGAAAAGTCTTAACGCGCGCGGTAAAAATTAAAGCTTCAGTGGGTCGAATTTGTTGCCTGGCCAACAATGATCGTTGTTCCCGAATTATTTCCGGATGATTACTTAGTAACACACTAGCGGCGTACAATTGATTTTTCCGCTAACTAACCTTAAAAAGTACCGCTATACCAACAGCCACGCCTGCGCGACCGCAACCGGCGATGACAATTTTAACGCGACGTCCATCTGGAAGCTCAACTTGTCTGACCTCTTTGGTTAACAAAAAGGTCTCGGTAGTCCTGGCGACTTTGGCAGGCTCGTTCATGCTCCAACTAACTTGCGACGAATATCGTTATACGTGCGATCTCACTTGCAAAGGGAACAGCGGCTAAACATGACACAAGCCGGCGACCCGGATATCCTCTGGGGATGCGTTCAGAATTTCGAACTCAGACACGACTGCATAGTGCCGATCTATCGATCGAAATTATCCCGGACGAAACAAAAGATCGAGTCCGGATAAAACGGCGTCTTTGCGGCGCGCGGAAAGAAAAGTTGTCGGACGCCGGGCGCAACCTTTTCCGCTTAATTTTGGCTCGATGAATTATTCAGTTGGACGACTCGGAATCAACTCTTCGCGTCATTCAAATACGAAACATTGGCCGTGATGCGCTATTGTTTTTGACGCAAACGGCGATACGGCGTATGTTGTAGACGAACGTCGTAAATGTTCACGCAGTGTTGTACATTTCATTAGCGGTGTCAAGCTTTTATAGACGACGATGCTCGTGTCCACTTTTATGGGAGCTGTCGGCGTATTTTATCGGCATGATCCAAAGATTTAAATTCATGGCATGGTAATGATTCTTTGAATTAATGTAGCGAGCTCGTTTGGAAAGCACAATTTTTCTGACGAATACGCGCCGGTGTTCGTTCGCGCAACCACCCGACCGACGGATAATTTGCTTAATTTTGTTTTAATTAAACTGTTAGCTTGTATATTTTAATACTCGGCGCTATTAAAAATTGCTGATTACAACGCTGCAATTTAGCTTTAATTAAAGAAATTCATGGCACATTCTTTCGCCGGATTATTCTTTAGCGATCGCGTTGCGACGCTCGATTACATTTTCTTTCCTCTTTACTTTGCGTCATTAAATTTAACAAACTTGAGAAAAGCGGCTCTCATCGAATTAATATCCCGGACTACCCGGCACGCATCATCCAAAAACTACCTAATCCATTACAGCGAGTTTAATTGAACACTCGAATTCATTTGTGCGAAATGTCGCGACTCCCGTCCCCCTCCCCCGCTCGTTCACCCCTTGCGGTTCAATAATAAGCGCGGTTTAATTCAACGTGACACCCGAGTCGGAAAAATCGCGGCTAATGCAATCGTTTTCGTTGACGCGCGCAAAAGTAATTGCTGCTGGCGTATCGAATGAAACTGGACACGATGAAAACAAAAAAAATAAATAAAAATAAAATAACGGAGAGGCGTGCAAGCAGTCGTAATGCGTGGTCAAAAAATGTCTCGTTAACCGAAGGGGACACATGTCTCGGACAATTAAAACGTAGAAACGTAAACGCGGCGTCGTGCGATATCGGAGTTACGCGCGAACGCCGCGGCTTATTAACCCTAATCGCGGGTATCCTCGGCTAAAACTCCGCTCGTCGAACCAGCGCCATTATACCAGCGACAAACGAGCGATTCAAATGACTTTTCCGGCTTTCGGAGGCTTCTCTGAATACCATTTGCATGCTAATCTTATAGCTTCATTACTCACTTAAGTCTTTCGCTACACTCTTAATTACAGAAGGGTGAGATAAGTGAAGTCAGCAGTAGACTTTCGCATACAACGAGCGCGCTATAATTTCACTCGCAGAAATGATTAGTTGAATCAGGCGTAATTTCGCAATAAGAATTACTGCTTTGATTTGAAGCGCAACCATTGCTTGGTCTCTTCGCGATCGATGCAGTTTGGCAGCAACGAAAACATAGTTGAAATTGCAAGGCCGGGGTATTGATACAAAATTATAATAATACGTCTATATATGTGCGTGTCTGTGTGTATACTCGTGAAACAATATGTATTATTATTATTACCACTACTTCTATATGTATACATACATTTCGAATGCTTTCAATGCAAGTAAGCATTTACTTAATATATCGTAAGTAAAAAATATTGCGGGTCATGGCCATACAGCTACTTTACGAGCACCGTTCAAGTACGTGCACTTATGTTCATAAAACAGCAACCATTCATGTTAGTTTCAGAAACTTTGGTTTACAAATGTTTGGCGCGCTGCCAAACTAGAGTCAGAAACTTTGACGCAGTTAGCACAAACATTGCAACTAAACCCAAAATGGCGTGCATTTATGGCGTTCCGCGTAACATAGAAAAAAAATAACATCATTTTAAACTGATTCATTTTCAAAAGCCGCTCGCTCCAACGGCTTTACATTTTTTCGACCGACGATTAATTTCCCTCGTATTAAATAATTTCGTAGTCATTCATATATCATTATGCAACAGTGCATGCCAAGTATATCTTTATCGCATACATAACCTTTTCTAGAAGAAGCAATTTATATGAAATATATACGATATATTTATACTCTTGTAGATTTTTTAACCATGCTGTGACGAGTTGTGTTTAGTGCCATATAGCAGTACCACGTTCTCGAGAAATATTTATGCTCAATGATACGTGAGAAGACTGCATTAGCGATGCGTGTAATTGCTCTGCGCGTGTTCCGTTTTGCCGAAGAAAATACCCTTGGGAAACACTGAACCAAAACGGGGCTTATAAACACTGTTATTCGGTTGATTGTTGTAATATTATAGACATTGTAATTGTTTTAAGTACCGCCATTGTCACGAAATTAAGTACAATAAATGATTGCTTTATTCAAGTTTCTGCCAACCGCGTCAGGTTTTTGGCTTAAAATGAAATCGATTTAATACGGTTTTATAAAACAAGAACTGGTTTATGCTTAGAAAGTGAAATACGGACTAAAAGTTGATGAATATTCATAATAAATTGTGTATGAGCATTTACAAATGAATTGTGAAATCAATTTGACTTTAAACTTTGAGAAAAAGTATAATCACATTGTTTTTCCGAATATACTATATGTATAATACTTATTTACGTATTATGTGAAAAATTATGTTTGAGTTATGATATTTTGTAAATGTAATAAAAATTACCATATAACACGCGGTCTTATATGCCATGGTAGTTTAATAATATTCTATAAAAATATTTATTTATACACGGAAAAAAAAAGTATTAAAAATTACTCATAAAAAATGAAATGTGTGACAATAGTGTTCTATTTTGAAATAATACATATAAAATTAGTAAAAATCATGCATATTTTTGTGAAAATTTCAGATATTTTATGTATTATTTCAATATTGAACATCACTGTCATATATTTGCTATTTTGATGAGTAATTTTTAATACTTTTTTTCCCCGTGTATAAAACGTTATATGGATGTTTCTTCTGTAATTTGTATACTATAAAATAATTATTAACGAAATAATTAATAATTTAAAACATTATGTGTGAAATAATAATTAATGAAAACGATTTAATAATAATATAATTTATAATAAAACAGTAAATAGTAAACAGAAATATAACACAATTAATGTTGCGGTATTTTTTCAAAGAAGTTTTCTAATCGATGAAGATATTTTATTTACTATTTTAAACAAAAAATACGATTATTTTTTTTCTTATTTTCTGTAGATATAGACGAAGAATTCATTCTTACTTCTAAACAAGTACTATATCGCACAGCTGTGTTACAAAGTTATCTTTTACATAAAAACTGGATTGAACACTTTCAACTTCTACTTTGTATGCTTTCTTTGATCCCTTTTATTTACCGATTTCTTTTCCTTATATTTTCTCTATGCACTTTATGATAATTCTAATACTTGCATTCTTAACACAGCGCCTTTTAGAACATCTTTTAATTTAATACACTTTTTCTGGTCTTGTAATCTTAAACACACTTTTATTATATTGTTTGAATTTTAACATTGCGCTTTCCTTTTAGTTTAGAACTATATGTGATAGCACTTTTAAAATCTTTTTTGTTTTCTCCAGTATTTATTAATCATAAAAACTTAAAAGCTTGTATTTAGATATCGATATGTGGGCAATATATAGATAGTGATATGTAGATATAATGCAACAATAAAGAATAAAAACTTTCTTACATTAGATTAAAATTCTAATCCACAATATTTATACTAATTTTTCAGTAATAAAAAAAAATTTTCAGTTTTTTACAACTTTTAAATTGCTCGCGTTAAACTAATTTATTACACACGTGATTATTATTACTATTATAAGAATAAATTTGAATACACAACGTATTCCTATTTGTGTTGTTTGCAATGCAAAACTAAAAGAAAATAAATAACACTTTTTTCATTTTTGTACGTTATTAAATCATGAAGTTACTTCAATAATATAAAAAAAATGTAGAGTAAACCTGTATAATAATAATGAATTGATCAATGATATTACTATAGTTTTTAATTATATTTCACTTAAATTGCATTTCATAAAAAATATCGTACAAAATTTTCGAATATATCACTGTATATCAAGATAAATGAAAATGTCAGTCTTCTTCTTGCTCGCTCTGTCCCGCACTATCTTCAAATATTCCACACTCGCAAAGACTATTGCGAATATTGTTTGCACTAACTTGCAAATCAGTTTTCTCCTCTTCCGTTAAATTTAAGCGCACCATCTGATGAACTCCGTGTCTACCTATCACGCATGGCATTGACAAAAATATGTCCTGCTTTGTGTCCTCGGAGCAGGTCTGCAATATTTCCATAAAAATACTGAATAATTAATGTTTGTACTAATAACTGCACTGAGAGAAATATAAAAGAAATTTTTACCATTTTTAACAGTAATGCAAAGATATGTCGGTCAGATCCTGAACATTACTGTTTAAACAGTAATTTTTGGTGGTAAAAATTGAACATGTTAAAAAGAAAAGAGAAAATTATTCAGTATTTCATATTAATTTTAACGCCAAAATTTCTATTTTAGTATACATATCTTTTCGTTACTGTTAAAAACAGTAAAATTTTCTGTAATATTTCTCTCAATGTGACGGTCACTCAAAACTGCGAAATCTGATTTGTTTTACCTTAATATATGTCGCGACGGGCATCACAATTCTCGTATTTCTTAAAACAGCGTCGACAATTTCTGCGGTGCAAAAACCTAGACCCCAACAGCTCGAACCTTTTCCACCTTTCCCGATGTTAAGTCTTTTATCGCTGTAACAAAATAACTAGATAAAAGCATCACGGTATAAACAATTTTGTGTAGAGGGGAATTAAACTTTCATTATGTTGTAAAATATTATTTTACAAAATTATATTCTAGCTTTTGAATTTGTACATTTAATTTGTCAGCGCTGAAATAAAGTTTGTATTTTCACTAATAAAGTTAAACATGAATTATTATTATTTCGCCATATTATACGAGTTATCTTCAAAATAATTTCGACCAAATTATCAGCGTTTAATAAAATTTGGCTGCGAGAGAAAGAACGGGCATAATTAGCAAGGCTGGATGTCAATTTCTGAAAAAAGTTGTAACTCGCGAGCTAATTATTCCTCCTCGGAACTTTATAACTCTTTCTGTCATCAGACGAAGACTCATTTTAATAACAGAGAATTGGTAACTTGTAACTTTCATTCGTCAAGAAATTAAAACTTTTAATATTTAGTAAATTGTGATAAAGGTAATTTTCAAACTGAGACGATATAAACATCATTTTTAATTAAGTATGTGCCGGGATAATTTTTTGTGCAAAAATACAAATTATAATATACATTATTTAATTCAATCTACGCGAGCAGGAGCGTGCATAATGCAATGCATCGTAAATGTACTTGGTTTCTTCTCGTATTATTTTCTCGTAATTTATGTCCTTACAATTTAACATTTAACAGCAATTACGTATGATAATATTTAAATAATTACGTTGTGTATTTAAGTGCAAAAAGCGTTCATTTGTCAATGACGAAGTAGCTTCGAAACCACCAAATAGTCATGGTTTCTGCCGTGACGTACCTGTCGTTTACAGCTGTCGTCACTTCATGCCATTTTTCATGATCGTCGTTTTCGCCAATCCTTTGATTTATGCCTCGCAGTTTTGTGCCCATGACGTTGACACTCGACCATAGTGGAACTGAAATTCACAATTAATCAATACGCGTCAAAGGCTGAACTGTTTTGATGTTTTTAATTACAACATACTACTTGTCGATACTTTTCCGAATAGAACAAACTTAAGTGCAAAAACAAAGTCACGAGTAGAAAAGGACTCGTTTAGCAAACGGGGACAAAAAATGCGCCGCTGCCGCGTCGACCGAAATGCGACCATTTTTGTTTTTGCATAAAGGACGAGGGTTTACAATTAAGTAGCACTATTTTAATTATTAAAACATAATTTTCTTCGAGTTTGACTATAACAATGTGCAAACGTTGCGTCTGACAAAGGTCAACCGTGTCACCGAAACAAAGAAAAATTAACGCTGAAAAATTGCTACAACGCGCGCTCGTACGTTTGTTTTAACAAGAAATTATTTTAATACGAAATAGGAGGGCAACACCGCGGGCGCAGAAAAATGTAATTATAAAATATGTCTTGAGTGATTAAGGGAGGAAAAGGAAACAAAAATGTTTATCGCGCGAAGACAAATTGCTTCGCCTCGAAGCGATTTATCGAAACAATGCAAATTCACGAGAATTTCGTGCAATAAAGCAAAATAATATATAAAGACGAAGAATCCGTTTGGAAAGCCGATACCAGAAAGGTCTCCTTGTCCACCGATGCACGTGGAGCCGATGGAAGTGTTAGCCAAGCCGAGCCTTTGACCCAGATAATACTGAAATCTGACGCTATCCAAAAGGGTCCCGGTACCAAGGACGCGATTAGATGGTAACTTGGACAGTTTCCAGGTTATATAGGACACCGCTTCGTTGGGCTGAGTAGCTACTACTATGACAGCTCTACTTGCGAACTTGACAATTTTTGGCACGATTTTCTTCAGAGAATCGAACTTCTGTTTTAAAGTTCGTATTTCGTCCACTTTATCTTCGCAGATAGCTATAACAACCACTGCGGAATCTTCCACTTTCGTGATATCTGGTATAAAATCGCTCGTTATGGTCAATAGTTTTTATTAATAAATGGATTGGATTACTTTATCGTTTAAATCAAAATTATTAGCTAGATATTTTATCGCGCTGGCAGTAACGATAATGCAATAATTTGATAATTGTGGAAGGATCATTTCTAACGAATTTTCACAATGCCGAGTACTCTGGCGCGCTCGTTATTTGAAGGAAAAAGTAAATTAATCCATTAAATAAATTAAGCGGTTCGTTTTATTATTTTAGAATTAGATTTCTAGGATGCTTGTGCTTGAACAACATTAGTGCGTTAACATGAATAATTATGCTTATTATAAAAGTTTCTGTTGCATAAGTTGCCGAGCGTGAATTTTTCGTTTTTCCTTCGGTGGAATAAAATCATGATTAAGTAGAATTTAACACCTCAGAAAGCGTAAAAAGTATGAATGATCTTAATGTGAAATTAATTTTCAAAATTATTCTTTAACGAGAATTCAAGCTTCGAGTTTTATACATTTTCAAGTTTATGAAGTTTGAAGAAGATAGATCTCTATCGAAAAGTTTGTAAATTCTGAGTGCGTACATACTTGGATTGTTTTCGGGTCAAAGCATAATTGTATTTATGATTAAACACAAATTATTATTCCACAAATATGATTAACCTAGCGTGGTTCTGCAATTTGAAGTGTGGCGGAAAAAGAATTAAACGGAAGAGACTACGATTCAAACGTATCGTCACAATTTACGTTTATCGCCGACATAAAACATATCTCTAAATAGATAATACAGCGAATTATAAAAATTAAATGTCAGGCACATAAAAGAAGCAGCGCAAAGCTCGAAATAAAGGAAATGAATAATGCGCGCAGAATGTGGTTATTTGACTTCGCTTTTGTCCACCTGCTCCCTATTTTGTAAGTTACAGAATGTCAAGCTTCCGAAGAAAGGCTAAAGCCGAAAGATAGTACGTACCAGATATGGCACGCGCGAGAGAAAGGTATACGAATTTACTGGCGAGTCAGCCAAATCAGGAATAGGAATCGCGTACACCATCTCCTGGAGCAAGCCGTTCCTCTCCAGCCTTTCACCGAAAAATTGTTGTCTCGGAAATCATCGAATATACGACGGAGAACAAAAGTAACGCGCGCGGGACAATAAAAATTGAGTAAACAGACAAAAGGTCGTTGCTGTACGCGTAGAACCAGCCGATCGGCCTTGTCCAAGAATGGAGATGTCCCGAAACATTTTCCTAGCGTGTTGCATGGCACACAACTTTATGACCATTTTCATTTCTCGCCAATAGAATACCGTTCTCACGCGTTCATAGACGAGCACACAAGAAATAGTAAGATTGAAACTTAGATACATTTTCAATGTATTCGAACGGTCTGTTGCGACTTTTGTATAGAAGATATATGTTACCGATAACCGTAATCGGTGTTTATGCAGCAAATTTTGCAAAATCGTTATTTTTTTGCTACGAAATCGCGCCGATAGGGAGAGTTGCGCAGTTAATTAGCTCACCTGACGTGCCGATAATTAAGGGATTTCCTAAAAAGATGCCAGTGTGTCGGAGATCTTCTACTTCTGCTTCCAATTTAGTAATATTTTTTGGTTGCTCAATTAAGCAAATCTCGCTGGCAATCCCCTAAGAAAAAGGATCCGTTTTGAATAAGACAACAATTTCAAGAATTCGCTTATTAAGTGAGAGGAAATAAATTTAATTAATTGTTGGCAATATATAACTTCGGTGAATCGTAATTTATCATAGACGTTGTTTCTTATCAAGTTTTGTTACTGGCAGGATTTAATTAAAATCGGAAATTTAATTATAATAGTTGTAGCCTTTGAATATAATTGGATCGTAATTATTTGGCGTCAGCGAAGATCTTGTCCGTGGTATCGATTGTATTTGTGAACGTTTTGTTTATCTATAGTTATTCGCGTTTTATTCATTTTTGTTAATACTTACTTTCATAAGAATTGCGATAGCGCAGGCCATACCAACATTTTTGATACCGACAATCGAAACTTTTATTCGGTGGGGATAAGTTTCAGAAGGTGCCAATTTTGTCTTTACCAAAGCATTTTTTGTCGTTGTGGGGATAAGAGCTTTTTCAATCTGCTGTAAGAAAGGAATCGTTTAACACAGCTTTCAATAACAGACTTTATTGGCTATATAGTGGGACTTTGAATAGTATCGAGCTAAGCTGATCTTTTTTCTAATCAACTACTTATTTGAAATGGGTATTGGCTCTCCCATGTATTCGTACTCAATTTCAAGGAGCCTATGATGCTAAAATGTAGTAGCATATTTTTAGATGAAATTACAATTTAATTTGGTCATTTTACCACAATTTTATTACGATGTAATCATATCAAATATTTTCAAGGTACAGAAAAAAAAAATAAAGAATAGTCATATAATATATGTCTTTCAACAATGTAAATAATAAAATACGACATTATCGATGTATTAGAATTTCGATTATCAATCGTACATTCTGGAAATAATAAGCGGAGTGACATTTCTCTTCCTTTATCCCTTAGTCATAAATGTCTGAGTACAAATTGATTCATATACCGTCGACCCGGCATTAATTCTTAAGCATGTCTCCTTAATCTAATAACCTTATTTTATATAGTGGTAACATAATATGACATATTGAACTTATGAGATAATCAATGCGATTAATTATTATAGACGTCATAAAATTAATATCTCATTAAAACAATATTGCTGTCATATACGCTCAATTTATCAATTATTATGTACGTGGCTCTATATGAGCGCGAAAAAGTGCCAAAAATTACTTTGCATTAATATCATTTTCAATTAAATTTGTTAACAAATGTAACTCACAATTTCAGCGCAATCGTCCACATTCAGTTCTTCACTCATTTTGCTGTTCTGAAACGGTATAATTTAATTATTCCTGTAATTAATATAGATTTAAAATTTAAAACGAAATAAATACATAAATCAGTGAAATAATAACCTAACAAATTTGCGACGACCAAAACAAGTGTCGATCGATTAATACCCATCAATAAGTATTCTTTCAAAACAATGCGTAAAATATTTATCGAGATAAGTTATATGAATACTTCGGGGGTATCATTTCGGAAAGAGGTTATCAGATGTTTATACACATGTTTGCTTCCTTCAACTGTTTATATTACGGTAACGAAAATCCGCTACGTCTATTCAAACGGGGTTATTTGAACGTTATAAAGTTCTCGTCTTCAACCTGTAACGGACGCCCAATACTCAAGCATCTTCATTCACCACTCCGTCTTCGCAAAATAAATGTGTTTTGTTGAACACCCACGTCGACAGCCATGAATAATGTAATATCTCATTTACGCATGTGGGTTTTGTTAATATTTTAAAACTCTTTTTAATTACCGTTGCAGGCGTACACATTAAACGTTTTATCCTTTTCTTATACGCCATTCAATTTTTCTCTCATTTTAGTGCAAGAATCGATCGAGCCGATCAATATGTAGAGGGCATAATTATATATCGAATTTAACTGCAAAAAAATTGAATGTCAAAAAGCAGCGCCTATATTTTATTTATAATGTTTAATGCCTGTAAAATTAATAGAATTTAAAATTGAACATCACACGTACAAAATGTTTGGATTCTAATAATGAATGTTTCAAATATTACGTGCTATATTTTAATTAATTTTTAAATTATATTTATAATTACTTTGATTACGTAAAGCAAATTTAAAAAAAAGGTTATTAGATTATTAATTTACGACATAATAAGATTAAATTTCATTGAATATATTATACTTTTGAATACTTTGAAAAGTAATTATGAATTTAAAAAGTGAGCCATTTTTAAATGTGGAACATTCTATTAAATGCAACTAAATGAGTCGTTAAAAATTTGTTATTATATGACTTTTTCTAAAAAACTTTCACAAATTAATCACGCTTTACGTGATAAAATTCCTGCGAAAACTTTATTAAAGGTTTTAAAACTTCTTTTTTATATATTTATATCAGACGTTAAGAAATTCTATGGTTATGCTTTAAACTCAATACGAAGATATTAGACAACTTAAAGTGCATAACCTTGCAGAATATTCATACTTTTAAACTATAAATGCAGAAATAAGCGTTTGTGAAAATGTACGATAAATGAAAGAATTATTATAATATTTGTTTATTTCTGAATGAATTCAATACAAAGTTGTGTGCAATGAAGCAGAGTTTTGCAACAACTCATTTGTAGTTCCTGGACTATCTGTCAAGAAGAGTGTAGATATTTTTTATGCTTTATTATCAAGAAATTTTATTCATAATACATATAGTGATTGACTTTGCTCTGTGTGCAGAAATTTAATGAACTTTGAACATTTTCAGAAAATAGAATATGTTAATTTAAATTTAAATATTTTATTCAAAACCTATTGTATTTTGTTTATGATTTCAAAGGTATTTAATTATATATGCTATTATTCTATAGTTTTGTATTATTAATATTCAATTTAATAAATAAAATAAAAGTATTATAAAAAATAAATTCAAAATTAAATTTTATTTTTAAAATTCAAAACCAGACAAATTTGTCATACACGTTAAATAAAAAAATAGCCAATGAATGTAGTTTTATGTTAATATGTAATAAATACAAATATTTGGAACATTATAAATGTTATTACTAGAATGGTATGGATAAATCATTATGGATTATTGTAATCTGAAAATATTTGTGTTGTCTCTTTATAAGTCAAATTAAATATGATCCTTAAGATATATTTAAACACTTTTCAACTTATTTAAAACTCAATTAACCAACTAAATAAAGTTAATCTAAACAACCGTTATTTTATCATAATATTAATTTCTTTATTTATTCTTAATTAATTGATCATTTGAGTTCAGTTGTTATAAGAATTAACATACAAACAATAAAAATAACTACCTTAATTACGAACTTTTATAAGAACTAGACACAAGAAAATGCTTGATTTTAAGCTTTAATATTTATCAATGTATATGGAATAATTACTCAGTTTTTGGACAAAATTGTATATTTTGTTTTTGGGTTGTTCAACCTAATACGTTATTTTTCACATTCTCACCAAAAGACACTATGTTATTTAGTCCAACTTTGAAACTAAATATCTCGGTTTTTAGACACAAAAATAACTTTAAATTTTACCAAAAAACGGTAATGTCATCAACAATAATATGTATAAATTTAAATAAAATTTGTTATTTTTGCGAAAATGACACAGTCATCTTAATGATATATGTCTTATTGTTTGTCATTGTAAAATTTATAATACACTATTACAACTAAGTAATATATATTATATGTATATATTATATGTACATTATACAGGCGAGTAGAAATTATTTTTATTTCAAATATACAATTGAAGAATTTAGGTAGGACTTAAAATAACTTTAAGAAATATATTTCCATATAATAATAATTTATAATTAATACAAATACGTGATTTATTAGTCATTCGGTAATACCGCGACAATATTCCAACCTTAAATCAATTATTCGCAACACCATCATTATCCTCAATAAATTAGTCCATTTTTCTTTCGTTGAATTTAATCCATTATTTTTTGCGAATGCCTTAATTTATTCTATGTTAATTCGATTTTATTGAATAGGAATAAGGTGATACGATTTGATACAACTTCCTACGCCCGGGCAAGATATACGTTCGGTTATTAATAAGAATAACATAATAACACAATAAACTCGTGACATTGTGCTTTCAACTTTCTAAATCGAAACCACTTCTGTTTTATCATTAATCTTAAAAAATTCGATCGAAGCGATACGATAATTTGTATTACGGTGATAGCAATCTGGTTTTCGTCAGATATTCGCGTGAAAGAGTTAGGGAAGTGACGATTTGGTGCTCGGCACGGTCTCAGATAAACCCGAATTAATTCTCAAAAGCCAGGTTCAAGATCGGTTTCGAGGTACAAGGCAACAACTGGTCTTTCTCTTTTCGCTGCCGTCTCTCTCGCTCTCATCTCTTGTTGCCCGCGCGCCTTTCGCGAGCCAATCTTGGTGACCGATTCGTACACCGGCTCGCGCATGCCGTCGATGCATAATGGTCGGGTAGTGCTGCAGCTGATACAAGTATGTTCGCGGTGCAACCGGAATTTTAATTGGCTATTTGTTTGTCCGCTACACTTTGCGGAGCTGCTATTGTCCATCGTCTTCTACCCCGCGGTGGAGCCACCGCCCTCTTTCATCTGCTTCATTTTCGCTTGCACATCGCATTCATTTTACTTTCAGAAACAGAACAGGAAATAACGCGAGTGAGAAAGAACGTGACAAAAGGACACAAGATGCAAGGGCCGAAACGAGTAGAAAACGATGAGATAGCGACATCCGAATATCGTTCAACTTATTATACGGATAATGATATACATATACAAGTTGAGAATAAAAAGTAGTACTTTTTTAACGTTCGGGTTTATATTTTGTTTCGAACGAAACTTCATTACCCGATGGCGTCATATGATTTGACGCAAACTTTGCATTCAATTAGTTTAAAAAATGCAGATTTATTCAGCGCGATTAGTCTTAATTATCGTAGATAAAGTTACGAACTTGTTGATGTTGGTAGTGCGTGTAAGATGTATATAAGGCCAACAATTTTACAACGTAACTTATTATATCATATTCTATTATAAAAATAACCCATTTATTGCTATTTCTCATGTTATACTAAAGATTATGACTTATATATATAAGTACATATAATACGTTTGTCGTATTATTGAACAACTAATACGAAAATAATTAAATGAAATAATAAAAATGACTTTACCAGAACAATCAAAATTATACCAAATAAATAAAAGAGCATTATATAATACAACTCTAATAAATTAATAGATTAAATTCCGACAATACGCAGAATCATAGTTTACGAAGATACTTGAAGCGTACATGTTTTGTTGTTAACTTAGAATATTATAAATCAAAGTTTAGACCAAACTTGGATCAACAACTTTTGTACGACAAAAACAAATCAACTGTTCATGATTCGAAATAAAAGGTAAACTGTTAATAAATATTTAACGCCCGCTCGAAACGAATCTAAAAGTGAATAACTGGCATTAATCGCGAATGAAAAATGAACTCGCATCATTCATTTATACAAATGAACAGAATACGAGTTCCTGAATCATTATTGCTAGAAACAAACACAGCGAACATGACTAAGGGGATCGTTTACACGCTTGCCAGGTGAGAGAAAAATCATCATCAACATACTCGAAAAGCAAATTTCGTTCTCGTTAGTTGTTTTTATTCTCGCTCGTTCGGTTCGTTTTTGGGCTGAACGAAAACCACGTGCCGGAGGACAAGAAATATTGTGTCTAGAGTATAAAATGAAAGGGCACTTTCTTTTTGGCGTGGAACCAGTAGAATGCAGAGCTGCTTGAGTTGAGCATAAATCGAGGGTTAATAAATTTCGGAGCCGTTGCGTTCGCAATTCGATTTAACAGTCGGGGGGCAATAACAGGAGATTTGAATCGGTTTCCGAGCTTCTACGATACGTCCGTTGCAGGTTACTCAGTTAGTTGTTTTTTATCGCGGACTCTGCTAATTCCAATTAAAACTTCATCTCTATTTTCGCATCATTGGCACTGCATGTACCGACGTATAAATATGCATTCGCGAGTAAATATATTTGCAGCGGGCATTTACACGCGGTCACGTGATTAGTTCCGTTTTGCGGGTTTACGCACACGTATCACTTTGTATGGTGTTATATTTTATAATAAGAAAAGTTACGGGCGGCCAAATTAGGAGCGCTTTAATCCAATTTCCAGCTTCCAGTTGAACTTAAGTAAGTTGAACAACTAACTCTTGTTTATCCGTTGCTGTTTGCACGTTCGCAAACATAATTTTACACTTTTGTTTAATTACTTAAACATTCAGTACAAGTTTATATGTTAATGAGCACGCGCACTTCTAATGATATAAAACGGCGTTTGAGCATATTACCTTTCAACTTTGCTTGTAAAAGTTACAGTCCCGCACTCGATCTCATTTTATTGTCCCCGGCTATCGGATTTATGATCCGTGTCGCCCCACAGGAAATATTAAATTGGTAACACTCGTTCGAAATAAAAGTGAATCAACGAATATCTTGGCGGAACGTGAAACGGCGAAAACATAATTTCGTAAAAATTGCGCAGGGGTCGAGCCAATGGTTGATTGAACTTCGCAGGAAGTTAGGCGCGGTATTAAACCAGTCTTTTAATTTGTCAGGTGTAATTTAATGACACGGTGCCTGCGCCCCTCGAAATAATTGTACGTAGATGCCGAATGCTACTAATTCAACGTACTAATCTGATTCCTTACCGAACGCCTATATTTTACCGATCCTCTTGCTTTTCTACTAGAACCGTGATTAGTGATAGTGGTTTTCTCGTCGACCCTAACAAATGGCCGGCCAAAGCTGGGAAAACGCGGGGACTCGGCGAAAAATATGAACGTCTCATCGATGGGTTCATGACTCTCCGAGCGTTTTCGCGTCCCATTCTTTCTGACTGAAATATTGCGGGTGTTCCATTTCGAGATCTTGTGCCCCGAGGGCCCGTGCGAGAAGGACGAAAACAATTCTGCGTCTTCACTTCAGTGTCGAGATTTCTGCCTTCCTCTTGTCGTTTTATTATACTCGCATCACGAGAGGCGAGGCCGATGCGCAATTGTTTATGCTCGTGTCCCGCCCTATCAGACGCATCGGACATACTCCAAACCTACCACGAAACGCGAACGTCGCGAACAGCTTCGCAAACCACGTTAACTTTTATACATTTACTTATGTGTTTATAGCGATTTCAAGCGTTAGTGGATATACCGTTTCACTGCTGAAAAGTGAGTTCATTGGGGATTTATTAAATAATTATTTATTTATACAAATAACACATATGCGTTTTACCTAGAATAATTTCCTTTTCAATTGTTTATTTTTATTTTAACATCTGCGATACGGTTCTGCACTAAGAATGAAATATAACAATTATATTATGATTTGTACCTAAATTGTTGTATCATTAATTATATCGTGTATAACTTAATATGTGTATAAGAATAACTAAACGAACAAATTTCACGAATATTCGTCCTAGATCTCAATTAATATTGTAAATGTTTAAATAATTAATAAAAATTATGTTTATATTCAATAAATGTACGCTTAACCAAAATATGGATATCTAAAAGCGTACAAATTCGAAACATAAAATAACCCATGCATAAAATGCCAACCCAGTACCAATATTAACGATTGGTTCTGCGTTGAACCATCTGTTATGGCAACATTGAAATTTACTTGGCAGTCAGAACTAGAAATGCATCACATCAACTTCGACAAACAATAGAATAAAATAAAAATTGATGTAGCATGTAGAAACTACATTTGGCATAGATGAAATTTTAAATCAATTGTTGTAATAATGTATTGAACTAAAACTCAAAGTAAAACATAATGTTTTGGAACAAACTTTTAAACCGGAATTATAACTTGCTGTAAATGAAATACACCGTTGTATATTAAATAACATAATTTAAACGAATTTTATCATAATAAAAATAACGTAAATAGAAATTAATTGCAATATAGGAAAACTACATGCACAGAAATGATATAGTTGAATTCAAGAAATTATTTTGTTAAGCGTATTTTGTCAATTTGTCTGTGAAGTATATTAACTCAATAAAATATTTTGTAAATATTTACACTTTTACTAAAGCGTTTAATATTTTTTTATAAAATTAGTGTGTTGATTCAAACAAAAAACATCAACAAAATGATTGAAGTTGAATCATATTTTGTTGATCTAACAAAACTATTTGTTTAGTTAAATAACAACAAACCTCTATGTTGAATGAAACAAAATTTGTTTGTATCTACAAAATATTTCTATGCGTGTATACTCATATACCCTAGTAGAATTGAAATCGGGCGTGCCGTATCAGTTGCATGGCCCCGAACGGGGCGAAATGTGGTATGCCTTATTAAGGATTCCTGAACTGGT
>JABFQC010001800.1:0-17950 GCA_022817085.1 Psilanteris sp. ZL-2020
AACGTATTTACAGTTCGATGGCTTACAATCAACTAACTTATCAAATTAGCGCGTCTATTATCTTTTTTCAAAACAAGCAAAATCGCTTTCACTCAAATATAAATACGCATATTCTCACATATATATATATATATGTTTGCATAATATACAATATGAAAATAATGAAAATTATTATATTAAATTCAAATGTTTAATATTTCATGAAGTTATTACATTATATTTTTAGTCGTAAAATAAGGCCGCTATAAGTGCCCTTACAGTTAAAATAAATGATGGAAATCAAAGCTTTATGTTGTATTGATAACGTATGTATAGAGCATCTATGCGAACATCAGTCAAGCTGGCACTTTTTTATCGAAAAAATATCGCTGATAGACTCTCGTTTTTTCGTTCTTTCATACACAGATTTTATCGTCAAGATGAAAGGGCTATCAAGCGCTCTATTACAACACGGTTATTTTTCCTCTTTTTATTTACAAATTGACTAAATAAAGTTCTATCGGTTACCGTGCAATATTGCAAAGAAAAATTTCGTCTGAACAAATGTTATCAATTAAAGCGAAACAATTTTCAATTATTTTCATTTATATTAACTTCGCCGATTCATTCGCAGTGCAAAAATAGTTTTCCTTTTTATACAGGTATACAATTGTAATTCAATAACAATTTTTCTAATAAATAATTATAAATGCATTATTTCTACCTGAAGCTCAATTTAAATAGAATGGAATTAGAAAAAAGTTTATCACAATTTATTAATAAAGTTCGCAATATAAAATCAATATTTTTATATTATTCGTCATTACGCAGAATTCAAAACAAACCAACGTAATTCTGCACTCAAGAAATTTCATTTTTCACCATTCAATACAATTTTACAATTCGTTTTAACCTGAAATGTGTTTAGAAATATTCGAATCGTTGATCTCGTTAAATGATTGACCCTAAAACCGGAATCGGAAATGATTGACCTCCTAATATCGGAATCGCCAATAACACGCGCATTAATGTTGTAAAATAACTATACGAAATCAGAATTTAAGGTGCGAAAGAAATATGCTTTGAACGCCAAAAGGATTGGAAACACTGTCCATACGAGGCGCGATGTATTCTCGATACGGGCGATAACTCCCTAGGTGATTTAACTTCCGGGGTTATCGAGTTTTCTTGGCCGATGTAAAAGACATACAGCGATGAAAGTATCGCAAGAGTGGAAACTGGAAAGACTCGGGTGACTCGTATTCGACATGTTCGTAAAGAGAGATAGATATACGATGTACATATAGCTGTTACAGAAAGTCCTGTATTTTTCCCGTATGGACAGAAACGCTTTTTCTAAGTGTAGACGAGAAAATACACGTGTTGAAATGTATACATCGGGAAAAATAAATTTAAGCGTCAATGTCAGTTTGAAACCTGGCGTAATCAGCAACGAATGTGAAATTTAAATAAAACGCGTCCGTTTTTAAACGAAATTGTCAATTTGAAGTAAACACAGAGCGACGGGATAACAGCAGGAAACTTAAAACTTATGTATATAATTCGCGATAATGAGAGTTGTGTCGTTTCATGTTATTTATGAAATTTCGTGAAAGTAAACGCGTCGGTCGCGCGATTTTAATATTTCGGGGAAACAAAACAAACGCCGAATTGGAGTATTCCATACATGCGAAATACATAAATAAAAAAGTCCAGGAACTAAGTTTGTTTATTATGCGGGTGGGGTTTCTTTTTATTTTTGATTCTTCGTCATAAATGATGCGACGCCAAACAAAATGAAGGTCATTAAGTACATAAATACAAAACGTAAACAACGCGAAGACGAGTGGGTCACGTTTTTTTGTTTATTTTTCTAGTTTATGTTTCCGGTAGCCATTCTTAATTGCTTGAGAAAATATTGAATGACAAAAAAATTATAACAATAACTCGAATTGACTTATTGCCTACTTATACGTGCGAATTTTAATGGATTTAAAGGTATAAATGATATGGCGCTATTTTACGTAATATTAGGGATCCCGGGACGTAATTCTATTTGTTGTAATTTTACTTCTTTATAAAATACAAAGAAAGTTTCATAAATTTACCAACTTTAATAAATTTAGAATATTAAACAAATTAACAAATTTACAACTTATTAAATTATGATTATATTAAATTACTAATTATAATTAACATAAATATATAGTAAGACATTATTATAAACAATTTCTTATAGTATTTAATATATATATATATATCGTTTTCCAAAAATCAAAACAATTCAACTTAATTATTTATAAAATATAACTAATTCATAAAATACTTGTTATATATATTCATATCTCGAAATGCACGCCATAAACTCTATCCTTATCGAATATAGGTTATGTTTCTCAATCGAATGAAAATCATCGCCCACGTCATTCAAAGACCCAGCACCAACTTTATAAAGCCTATTCAATATTCCATCAAAGTATACCATAAGACCGACGGGTATCCCATCACCACCAAAACAGCGCCCTCTTTACTCCCATCCCGCGGTTAGGTTGCAAAACGCTAAACGACGGCAATGAACATGAAGTCGACTTCACTCCTCGCCGACGTATATTCCCCAGCCGGAATAATTACCGTAAGCGAACGAACAATATGGCGGGCCAGAATGCAAACAGCCGACGATCGCGAAGCGAGTGAAATGGTAATAATGCTATCTAAACAATCCATCAAACAATTTTGCCGACATTCCAGCGGGAATAAACTATCGCTAAACTCATCCGCAACATACATAATTCATCGTTAAAGCGAGCGCCGTCGCACCGATCGTGATTATTTTGTCTCCGCGCAATTTATAAGCGTCGTTTTGCGTGGCGCGCGATTCCTCGTCGCCGTCGTCGTCGTCGCACAAAGGGGCACGCTGCGCGCAACGACAAACAAGTGGCAAACAAAATGGCTTTATTCCACTTGGTCGCGGAGACGCAAAGAGCGTGCAGACGCCGGAATGGTTTAACGCGCGTAGTACATAATACCTCCGCTGCGGTACATAATAGGCGTGTACTATTTGGCGCTGGCAGCAATGGCGATCGGGCCGCCGATCGCCAGCCAGCGCACGGTTCCTCCGCTGTTCATGTAAACAGTTAATCTAAATCCAGAGCAAGCAGCGATGTAATGCTATTCGACGCGCAAGACTCATTATACTTGTAAACCAGCCCCCGGTACCCCGGCCGCAATTGTGCGCAGTGTTCGTGTGCCATCCGACACAGGCCGCGATGTGCGCATGTTTGTTCTCTCACCTACGGTCATCGACAGTCAAAGCACACCACTAAATGTTTCTTTATAACGTCAAATATAGCCGCGATGCCCGCAAAATTCGTTCCATATTATTCATTATTCTGGTCCGGGGGGAGGGGGATGCAAAACTTATACGGGTTTTGTTTGGTATTTTTTTTCAGCATTTTCTTTAAAAATATGCAAACGATAATTGTGGCTGTATTACGTACGGAATGTTTTTTGGTTGTTTGTAAATATGGCAAGGATGCATTTGCAGAATTGTATTGTATAATTATGACGGAAGTTAGTACGAATCTGTTATTTGTGTTTATGTTTTGGTCGTGTATGCGGGATGTAAGGTTTTCTTGTGTATTTTTGATTGTTACTGAGAAAGTTTATGTTTATGTTTTCTTTCACTGTAAATTATGAGTTTACGATTAATAAGATTAATCTTGAAATGTTTGTTTTGACGGAACATGAGATTTGTGAATTGTCATGTTTTATTTGTTTCGAATGAATGAACGATGCGTGCATTGTGTAAATTGGGATTTAAAAGATTAAGAATGTTAATTTTTCGATAAGTAGTTGAGTATTAAGTAATTAAAATATCGATTAAATATATATTAATATATTTTTATCGTGTTAAATGATTAAAGTATTGTTCTTTTATAAATAAATTTAATATAAAATAAAAACTTAATGTTTTATTATTATAAATTATTTTATGCTATATATATTAACGAAAGACGAATTAAAAACATATCAAATATTCTATATGCTAAATTTTTCTTTTTTAATATTAAAAAGTGTTATTTTATATGTTAATATAATATTCTTTTCTATGGTAATATAACTATCACATTCCTTCCTATATTTATAGAATTTGTATACCTTTTTATTTTGTTTTGGGATCGAATATTTTTAAATAACATTTTTTAATGAGTTAAGTGCAGATGATATATGGTAATAATACATAAAAAACAGACAATATTAACCTTATAAAATAAATATAATAATATTTTTTTATAGATAAACAGAATAAGTATTAGAAAGTTATTATTTTTATTTATTTTTATAGTGAAATTATATATGCATAATATTTTTGTCTCTTTTATTTACTATTCTAACTAAATGTAAATTCAGTCTAAAAATTAGTAAAAAAAGTACCATCGGGCTCGTCCGGGATTTGAACCCGGGACCTCTCGCACCCTAAGCGAGAATCATACCCCTAGACCAACGAGCCAAGTTGAATGAAGAAACTTTCTAAACGAAGAGCAACGTACCTTGAGGTGTTAAAATCTATTGCAAGTAGTTTATATAAAAGTAAGTTTATTTTATTATTATAATTATATTAACAATTTTGTAACTTATATATATAACGTATATATTAAAAACATAAATATTTTATTAGTAATAAGTCACCAAAATAAAAACTTTTTCCCGTATTTATTAAATATTAAATACTTGCTGAATAATAATAATAATTTTACTTTTCATACCTTTATCGTTATTATTGCAATATTTATTAACATAGTTTTATTCATTGATGAATTATATTTTATATATAATGTATGTTATTAACATATCTGTAACGCATTTTTAATAAGAATAAATATTTATATGTACATATCAGTGTAAAAGATAATATGCGACTTATTTACACATATAATTATCTAATTTCTTTTATTTTTGTATTTATTTTTAGATATATATTATTGAAACGTAAAATACATAGACAGGAAAACTGCAGTTAAAACAACTAAACAAACACATTATAATTGCATTTAGGTTATACCATTTTACATTTGCGATAATAGATTCTTAAATAACAAGAACTATATCATTTTTGTATTAACTAGTTTTATTATGATATGTTCCGAGTCGTTTAAATTAAAGTTCTATATTTTTCATTAAAAATTATTTTTATCTAATATCAAATAGTGAATAATTTTGAATCCCATTTCTCAATCCCAAATAACAAGTTTTAAAAAGGTTTAAATTACAGATAATTAATTGAATTAAAGTAACATATTAATTGCTCTATTACGTTTATAAACCGAACGGTCGTTAAGATGACTGCCGAGAAACGTTTCAGCCAAACAATCATTATGTTCGATTCTAAAATGTATTGAATGTACGGCAAAATTACAGGTTCAAAGTTTTGTGCTTGAAAATGATTATTGGTTGGATTGTGGTCATGGATGAATGTAGTTTAGTTTGAGGGTATTTGGTGAGAAATTAAAAGATGGGCGGGAAACCAATTATTTATTTGGTTTATATTTTTACGATCCGTGTGATATGGGTAAATTTCAATCGGTTTCGTTTGAACTAAATTTAAGTAAAAAAGTTATAAAAATCGAAAACATAAAAACACAAATACTTGAACGAAACACGAAGTACATTAATACATACAAAACATTTACAAATACAAACTCTGCTATTTTTTTTAAATATACATTTATTACAGCATAAATACAAATTTATTAAAAACAAGAAAATAAAAAAAAATTGGTCACCAAAACATTTCACATAACCTAAAACTAACAAGCCAAATTACCCATAACACTCAAAACAACTCGCAATCCAAATATCCTCACCAAACGCATGTCACCTCGTTTCTCTCCTTAAATCATAAAAAAGACGAAATAAAAACGAAAAATTGCGCGCGTTTTAAATTCGCCGAAGAAAGCCGCCGATCGCGAATCCAACAACGAAAATAAGCATCCGCGCGCGGCTGCGCTCGGCTCGCTTTTCAGGCGTTATCGCCACAATTAAGTAACGCACCTGACAAGAGCGCGCGCGGTAAAAGTCGAACAATTCAATCTAGCCCGAGACTGGGGGCAAAGAAGAAATTTCGAAACAAATGTTACGCGTCGCATACATCTACATACGCTTCGCAGGCGTAAACCGTAATCGAGCGCACGAATCGAAGCCGCGCGCTCGCGTACAGGTCGGGCCTCGTCACGCACATACGCCGGTGCAGGCGCATTCGACACTTGCCAGTTTTGCGCGTTTTTTGCGCGCCGAACAATGCCCGAGAGATGCGCCGCGGATAAATGAATTTTTGCGCGATGCATAACTAGCAGCCGCGAGCTCATCCGCGTCCGCCTCCGCGGCGCGGCCGGCGCTTGCGGGCGATAAGCCGCCCGAGCATAGAGTTATTGTGTTATTTACACGGGATTAGCAAAGCTAATTGTCGGCTCGAATATCGTGCGGCTCGCAAACGTAACTTTATGGAGATACAGGTAGATAAGGCCGAGTGGGGAGAATCGGCCGCGCCGGACTGATTTACATAGCGACGCTGATGTTAATGCCGCGTACGCATGTACGTTGCGAAATTCGACGGTGTTGTAAAATCGGACGAACGTTAAACGCGCGCGGCTTTCACGCGATTATTTGGTTCATTTTTTGGCCCCGCGCGAACTTCGTTCGTCGTTCAAATTCGCTGTTCAAGAGCGTGCGAAGAGCCAGCCGCGACGGACGCGGGAGGAAAAGCGCCGGCAAATTCGGCCGCGCTTCATACCGCGCTCGGCCGTTGCGTTGACGCGCGCCGCGTTTCGTTCTTACGCGTTTGGCCGTCCGTGCGATAAAAATGGTAGTAAACGCGACATTAATTTCAGCTGATTCAATTCTGCAGCTTATATACTTAATTGAGTTGTTCGGCAGAATTTTAGAAATGCGATTCTATTATGCGCGGGGATTATTGCTGCTGTAATAAAGTGATGTGAAATAATGATTAAACGTATACAACGCTTTCTATTTACGTGAATTATTTTCTTTATCAGAAAAGTAAGCGGAATAAAAGGGAAGTAGTTTAAGGGTAGAGATTAGATTATATTTACGATAGGAGCGCGTATTAATTGTTATGTTATTTATTTTAATGCCGATATTATGTGTATGTATTTTTTATGCTTTTGTTGGTAGTTGTGTGTACCTCGTTTGGATTGGATTTGTAGTTAATATAAGAATATTTAAATGTGATAGTATAAATAAATATATTGAATTATTTGAAAAGTACTGCAGTGAGCGAGTACTGTATTACATTGGTGTTACACGTAGCAACTTGAATTAAATAGAATTGAATTATCCTTTGTTAATAAATTGTACGTTGTGAATTAATAAAGTTTCTTGTTAAATAAAAAACTGATTTTGTTTCAATTCTGTCAAAATTTACGAATATATGTATGAAAGATGAAATGCCATCATTTTGTATCTTGTAAATCGAATCGTTTGTTATTCTTTGTTTAATTATTTTATTTTTTTATTTACTTTGTTGATTGATAATTATTATTTTACGTTTCTTTTAATGTATGCCAAATAATGTACATATATTCAAAATTAGTTTAATTGTATAGAGAGAACGTGGATATTTATTTATATAAATATAAGTGAATTATTTTTCATCAATAAATTAAAGTTTTATCATTTAATCGATCATCAGCTACACTGAGAAAAAATTACATAGTAAGATCTGCTGACAAGTTTTAAACTAGTATCATATATATATATATATATATATATATATATATATATATATATATATAACCGTTAAATTCGCAGTTAAATTAACTGTGAGATTCAGTTTTAGTTAAAATAAATATAATTTTAAGTTCTAATGCGGCCGAAATTGACATTTTTAACTGAAACAAGTGAAATATTTAGTACAATTGACAAAATTTGTGAATTCATGTATCATAATTGGCTGTCATATTCTAGCAAAATATCTAACCTTTTCAGTTAAAAATACTGAATTCGTGATTAATTACTGTATCTCAACGTTTAAGTAATGTTCTATTTTTATAATTTTATATGTATAAATGTATTAGTGCTTTATACGCAAATATATAAATATAAAAATAATTCATCCATAACATTTCTAATAATAATAATAATCTGTCATAATATTAGAATTTATGTGAATTAAACGGCGTGTTCCAAATTATAAAATTGTTTAAACAAACTTTAAATGATTCAACGTTTAATTCAATTTCCCATTTATAGCATGACATCATATTGTTAATTAATAAATTTTGATTCTCGTTGAATATTTTAAGTATTAAAACGAATTCAAGAAAGCATATTCGAATCACCATAATTCGTTCAGTTTTTTATTCTCTCCGTGCAATAACTAAATTCAAAACCAATAACGCGTTAATTCAAATCCCAACAGTCAATTATAAAAGAAACTCTACTTATTACGCTTATTATAAACGAAAGTATCTTTTCTTCGTTTGAGTACCTTTTACCCAGAGTTTTGCGAGTATCTAGGTCATTTTTAAATGTTCTAATTCACATTGTCGCTCATAAAACTAACTAAATAAAATGACGATTTGCATATTATTGTATAATTATGAGCTGTTTCATTTTGAAGTTGTGCATAATACGACTATCATTATGCTTAACATAATCATACAATTTATGGCTGTATAATGACACTCGTGACCCTGACCATAGTTCAGTAAGGTCGCGAGATCCTTTCCTAATATTGTCTTTGTATTAACCCGGTTTAATTTATGCGTGACCGAAACTTCCAGCAGAATTTTGTGATTATACGTATATATATCGCTTATTTGAGTTTATATTTCTGTCACACGTAGGGATCCTGTTTATTAAACCGCAAACATTTTGAAATTTACTTCGATGCATAAATTGCACTCATAATCAATGCATCGATCTCGTCTATTTTTAGCCGCGCCGTTATCTCATCAAATATAGATACATTTTCATAAATTTACAATTTTAATACGACGATAAATATCTATCGCAAAGTTTGATACGCGCGCAATTATTCAGGCTATTATTTTATAACCTTTCGATAATAGAATCCCGCCGTTGAAAAGTTCCAACTCGACGTCGCGAAACAATATTTTTATTGCCAATTAATCCAGAAGTTAATTGGCTAATTGGCCTAAAAATTGTCGCATTTTTTGCTTCAAAATCAATGCACTATCGTCCGAGTGTTTCTGTAAAGGTGAAGTAAAAAGTTAATGTATGTAATCGTGAAAAAAGTCGGCACAAAAAGAACGCGAGTCTCGACTGTGTGACGCGTACGCCGTGAGCCATTATTTTTGTATGAAATTAATTTTATTCGCATTCACATATTACAATATTAGCGATTCAACACGACACATATGGTGTCATTCGCCCGCATCTCCTCAAGGGGATGTATAAAGTATATGTTTGTCAAAGCATTGGTACACAGTGTTCATATACATATCGAGAGAAACATACATATATGTATACGTACGCGCACGGAATATAAGGTAGGCTTAATATTTACAGGGAATTTAAAAAATTTTGAAATACAAAACAATATTTGCATTGCCCGGATAAGTTTATCGGAGGAACGGTTACGCATGACAAACGAACGACAAAAACTTCATATAAAGGTTTTGGATACGCGGGCTTTAACAAATTGGAACATCCTTTGTTATTCGCGCAAATTCGCTTGGTAAGACAAAGGTGAAAAACGGTCATCAATTTCGCACGCGCGTATAATCTGTTAATGACAAATATACCATTGATACAACGCAACGACAAATATATACGTGGCAATTAATTTCGGCCGATTCGTGTTACCGACGCATTTTGGTTTTCTAAATTTCACAGTTAGTCGTTTTTAATGGAATCAAACGGCATATATAAGTCGACGCTCGCCCTTAATGTGTACCAGCTGTTCGATGCGCGTATATATATGTTCGGTCATTTCGACAGTAGCACACAAATTTTAAAGAAGAAAGTCATGTGACTGTGAACCATTATAGTCATCAATTACAATTAGCATTATATTTGGAAAATAGACGATCCATATGGCTAATATGGTGGTGACATCGGCTTTTTAATCTGTTCACTCAAACGTTTCCGTAACCATCCATACACTCGAAACGCACACTTCATAATCCATAAAACACCATATGTCTTCACGAAGTTACGGGCTTTGTACAGTAGCGATATTTAATAGTGTTCATATAATCCAAGTACATAATTTAACGTTCTCAAAATTAGGGTGCCAGACATTTAATAGAATTGATTAATATTATCCTTGTGATCGAAAGTAAGTGTTTTCAAGATTTAATGTACGAATATTGAACGAGTCGTGTTGGTAATTTGATTTCCGTCTACTGAAATAAAAATTAGTCAAGATTTTATTGTTCCCTTCGATCATAAACGTATATTTTTTTATTTACAGGATTATTTCAAAAATTGAAGATCTTTAATATAATTGCAAATGAAGTTTCGTACTGGGACGCTGCTGATGTTGTATGAATAATGAGACAATGAAATTGTACAATTTAGACTGTAATATGTTGATGTTTCTGATTGGATAAACCAATTATTATAACGGAAGTTGGTTACTATTTTTTTTGTAAGATTTTTAAGACATTTTACCTCTCATGATGAATATAATGACCCTTACAATTATATTTTTTCAGTGGAATACTGAATTATAATTTATTTTGCGGTTACACTGTAAAAACAGGTGTCTTAAATTAAGGCACTTTTTCGTAGAAAGATTGTAGTCGCTCGCTTACCATTAATTTGTTTGGTCACTTATAAGTCGTGTTTAATTGTACTCAAAGTACTGTCAATATTTGACTTATTCAGGTATATATTTTTTCATATTTTACTAACACTTTATTGCCAGCAATTTCAGCCTAATTAAAAACGCAGCTATAATATAAGTCACTTACAGAACACATTAGATCATACATAACCTGGTCTCCTGTAACTTTGTACATCCCATCGATTTAATAAATGAATTAAACATTGAAATAAATTAAAAAATAAACATACAATTAAAAATACCGAAGAAACACTTTATTTTAATGAAGGCGTATAATTTAAGTGCCTTATATTTCAGGGTCTTAAACCTTCAAAATGACTTCACTGCTAAACAAAGTATCTTAGATGTCACGATTTCAAGACACACACACAGAAATGCTTTAGTTGAATTAAGGAAATTATTTTATTAAGTGTATTTTGTCAATTTGTTTGTGAAGTATCTGAGTTCAATAAAATATTTTGTAAATATTTACACTTTTCCTGAAACATATTTCATAAATATTTACACTTTTACTGAAGCGCTTAATAGGTTTGTAAAAAATTAATGTGTTGATTCAAATAAAAAACATCAATAATGTGACAAAAAGATCGAAGTTGATTTATATTTTGTTGATCTGACAAAACTATTTGTTTAGTTAAATAACAATAAAACTGTTTTGTTGAATGAAACGAAATTTGTTTGTCTCTACAAAATATTTCTGTGCATGCACAAAGTTACTTATTTAAGTCACCAGCTGTCTTAACACAAAATATTGTACCTTAGATAAAGACATTTAGGCGTCTTAACTAAGTCGCTTTGTGTCTTAAATTATAGACACGTGTTTTTCAGCAGTGTAATCGTAAAGCATTTTTCCATACAAGACACATAGCGCCTTAAAATAAGTCGGTGGCGCCTTAAAATAAGACATTCAAAAGGTTCCTCCTTTGACACTATATTGCCATAATAGATTTATAAATGTAATACATTGATTTGTATTAAATTACCCGAACGAAAAGATGTCGGCGGATTTGAAAATTTTGTTTCTCGTTGCAAACAATGAAAGTACCACGTTCAGTAAATTCTTACCGAGTATGATTTATAATTTATCGAGTAACTAATTCGGAACGTTCACGGTCAAATAATTCACGGTATTTTTTCTAGATAATTGAACAGCAAGATGACACAATTAAGGAATCAATGCACGAATTCTCCTGGTAAAACGGCCGACTCGTGCACAGATCGTTTCCTGTGCACATCCTGCGGGTCTAATGATGATAATAAGGGTGACATTCTAACCGTGGAAATTCAAGGACGATTACCGTCCTGCAGGATCACGTGTCCCAATGATAAATCTTTTCGGAAGTTGACACACAAGCCATTGCTTTGCGAGCCACGCGGAAATGTCGCATCAAGCTATGTCATAACAGGGGCATATTGGCACGTGCAACCCTCGACCTTCGCGCCCTCGTACTGCATTCATAACTGCACTTCTAATCGACCCTCGTTTTGCGTTCTATATATATGTTTCTTGAGTACACTTTGTATGAATCAGTTTGTATTATTGCGATAGAAATTTTGACAAAGCGACGAGAGCGATGCTCGTACTATCAAGGGTGTGAAGTTATATTTCTGCTTTATGTTTGTATGTATTTATATGTATATATGTATATATATATATATATATATAAATTCGCCGGCATAATTTGTTAGCTAAATGTCAACAATCCAGCAAACCGGTGCTTTTATGTCAATTGGCGGATCGAATTTGGATATTTGAGTGCGTCGCGATGGCACTGTGAAAATTGCGCTGAATTTATAATCCGTCATTATTAAGAAACATTGTGAACGGAGAATAACGACTAATGTCATTTTACGAAAATTATAATACGAGTTGGCGCTTCAATTGAAATGAACAACAAAAGTTGCCGATTTGCATGCGCATAATGTTTTTAAATGCCCCGATTACGGATAAATTAATACGACATAAATTCGCGATTGTTTGTAAAACCGTCTGAAGTGCATCATTTACAAATGTATTTCGAATGTAATTATATTGATGTATAAAAAATTGTTATTTACGTTTAGTGAATTATGATTATATGTACAGTGCTAAGAGATAAGCGGAGAAATAATAAATGGTAGTAAAATGTGTGCAATGAAGCATATGAGTGTCGTTGTTAATAATTATAAGTTTTCAGATAATTCAATTTATAATTAAATATTAAAAATGTAAAAATGTTATTATAAATGTTTCAAATATATGTCTATATATATATTATTCGTTTTTCAACTGACCAGTCTTACCACCAGTCGTATAATTAAGATCATCAATTAAGTAACTTCATTCAGGACTCCAGCATAGTAATTATATTATTTAAATCAAAATTTACTGTTTTTAATAGAAAAAAATCAAATTATTTATATATATAATTACTAAATTATAATAATATATTACTGTTCAAAACAGTACATTTTGACGATTTGTATCATATGGCCATAAATTAGTATTATTTGGTATTATTATTAGTATTAGGTAGTATTATTTATAACAGTACTTTTTCATGCTTTATTTTTCTCAGTGTAATAGGAATACTCATAGAAATACTTATAGAATATAAAATTTAATATCAATGAATATAAATTAAAAATACTACAAATATATGAAGTTACAAAGACGTTATATTAAACCAAACAATTGTACTAATAAATAATTAAACATGTACTAACAAATCGAGCAATTAAATGACACGTTTTCTGAATAACAACATTGCCATTATTCCCGAGTTTATTTGAAATTTTACGAAGGGAACCTTACGGAATACTAGACGGATATCCGAGACTCTGAAATTAAGTATCATTCCTAAGGGTGCCTTCAATGTACATTCTCATTGAAGCAGAAATTCGCGTCTGCATTGCGTTATGACGGTGCACACGGATTCGAACGACGACACGTGCTGCCCGTAGATCAATATGATCCCTAACTCGCAACTTATTGTCCACACATCGAACAATCTGTTTTTCCAACTATTCCACTGTCTTCTGTCGGAAATGTTAACGACGCACGAGACGCGTTCCTCTCATACACAACATGATAAATCTGTATTTTAAATAAAGACGTTCACCGGGATGTGACAGTTTCGGGATTAATTCCCACGATTTAGTGTCAATAAACGATAGTCGAAAATATGTACAGCTGCGGATGCAAAACTAATAATTCTATCAGCACGCGAGGGTTCACCGTAGAAAAAGGATCCTCGTCGCTGCGATCCGCCATTAGTATTATATATATATATATATAATTTCATGCCCGAGAACTTCGATTACTAATTACAAGACTTTAATTGTCATCTTTGATTAAATTCCCAATTCTCCGGAATTATTCAACGCGCCTTTCCTATGTATTAATTATTCCTAAACAAGGCTTTCCCAATAGGATGTGCCATTCATTGTTAAAATTGCTGCATATCCTGTACGTTTCCACTGGCTTAGTCTGTCGTTATGCATTCAATTTATATTTAATTCTTCATTCCGCGCCACACCAGCGCACGCCTGAATATTTTGCGAAATTTGGTACTTGTTTTTATGCGTACACACAAAAAATATATAGGCTACTGCAGCACTTCACAAAAGTCGAAATTCATACTCTAATTTAAACCTCGAAACGTCTAAAATTTTCCGTTTAGGGTCAAATGGATTCAAAATAGGTTCTATCAAAAAACGCATTAAAAGTAAAAAAAAAGTACGAAAAATAGGAAAAAAATATAGTATGTAAATTTCTATACTGTTAAAAGTTTAAAATAATAGGTTTAGTAGCTTTGAATTAATTAATAATCTTAATAAAATAAATTCATAAGAATTAAAATAACGTCCCAAGTAGAAATTTCTCAAGTAACTCGCGAGTTACTAGAAATTTTTTGTACAAATTCTGTAGTGACTTACAAAATACTCGACAAATTTCTACTAGGGGTAGGCTGTAAAGTTTGAAAGGAGGGTTAACATTTTGTAATATCAAATCTTGAACATATTTTCAATCTCTTTAACCTACACTGAGAGAAATAGATTGTTGAAATAAATATCTAAACAGTTTCGTTAAGTATCTAAGATTGTTAAATCGAATAATTACAGATTGTCGCTTCGACGACAATCCAGATATTCTATTCAACAATCTGGATTGTCAGAGATTCTAAAACGAATGTCATATTAAATGACATATTGAACATAACCTATAATTTTTACAATCTTGACTGTTAAATTGAATATATGTTTATTCAAATCGGCTATTTGTAGTTTAACAATCTAATTTTAATATCTGGATTGTGAATGTAACAATATTTTCTCTCAGTGTAAACGGGAAATTTTAGACGTTTAGAAGTTTAAATTAGAGTCTATATTACCATTTACCTTTAACAATTTTGAAGTTAAATTTTTAGGTTCAAAATAGTGTTAAATTTCGACTAGGGTAAGATTGTAAGTTTTATACGCTGAGAAAAATTTAAATTAGAAATTTGCTGTTTTTAACACTAATTCGGCGACATTAAAACAAAATTCTAAAAATTACTGTTTATAATAGCATTATACTAAAAAATAGAAGTAAACTTTGGTATGAAAAACTATATTTTTACAAGGAGAAACAGTAATTTTTAGATTTTTACTTTACTTTACTGACTTACTTTTACTAACACTCCAAATTAGTGTTATAAACAGCATTTTTATACGGTTAATTTTGCTGAGTGTAGTAGGGCATATTTTGCGTTAGGATAACACAAATGACAATTATTTTATAATAGACAATTTTATTTTGTACTTTAAAGATTTAAACAAATAATTAAGGTATATTTACTTCTTTTATATATAACCTACTTTTTACAATGTGCTCGTAAAATGAGTAAAATTCAAATCAATACCTAGTTTACTAATAATGATATTAGATATGTATAAATATATGTATGTTGAGAAGACAAACATTTATTTTGGATTACAAAAAATTGCATTAATAATTGATCGGAAATAATTGCACGTTCAATTTAAGTTCTAGCAGTTAAAATAACACTGTATAATGTTTGCACCAAGTAAGTGTTGCCTGAACACAAAAATTATTAAGAACACCACATATCGTGTTATCCTAGCTAAATTGTTTTTTGAGTGTAGGATGGCAGCGATCGCCGTAATGCGATTGAAATCGGTTGACCCAACGATTGATCATAATTCAAAAACGCATCACTCGTGTATCGTCGCGATTCAAAATTGCGTTCAGTCGCGGTCGTCTCGGAACTGCGTTTACTTTGGATAAACATTCAAGTACATAATATAAAATTGAAGCGGAGGATCGTAAAGCTGAAGAAACGATAAAGGGGTAAGGAATGATGGCCTCGAAAACGTTGGTCGGGAGATGAAACGAAGATGGGGCGGGGGGTGGCACGGTCTCGGGCAAAAGGAAAGCAGAGGCGGCGAAAGGGGGACGCGAAGGTTTAGGAGAAGGAAGAGCAAAGGATGAGGCTAACGGAAGCGAGATTGCCTTTAATCCGGCGAGATTTAATACGAGCGACAAATTTTCAGGCGAATTAATTGAATACAGCAGCTAGGATTGGCGCTGCGCAGATTATTGTATGCCGGTTTAACGGCCGGGATTCGATATTATATCCCGTCTGTCTTGAGACCATCCCCTCGTGCCGACCTTCTCCGCCGTATTACCACCCAGAATCGGATATAAGTCTCGTCATTCGAGACGAGCCGTGTTTGCGGATATCTCGTTTTAATCGGCGTGTTAAAATTTTAAGACGCTTCTGCCGTTTCCGCGATAATCCGTGTAGTTTTTCTTCGCCCCCTCGGGGCCGGCAAAAAACCATTCTATATACCTTACTGCGCGTCTCACCAATTAAGCTAAATTGATATTTACGCGATTTGTCGCTGGGGCATCAAAATAATGGTAATTTATTGTACCGTGATTATGTATTATATATATATGACTATGGCATTTGTACGTATTATGCAAGTTGCAAATTTAACCGAATAATTAATATACCGTGCGTTTAATCGGATTTCGAATACATTTATTAAACCCTGATTGTAATAAGATTAATTACATTAATGAATATTAGTCATTCCATTTGAAAAGCTAAAACAAATAACATGTACGAAATCGTCGCGCTCGTGAATTTACCTTACCGAGGCTGAATTAATTACATCAATTTTGTTTTCATATACGTCCAAAGTGTGCACTGCCGATGTTGTAATCGGGCCTTTTATGCAATTAAATTTGACTATATTGATTAACAATTAAAAATTAAAATCAATTCTCCGTTTGATTAATCGCGACGCAAACAACACAATTCAGTCGAATTTGTGCGTAAGCCCCGCGCGCCGAATGCGCCATGACGAAAGCTTTAATAATTTAATCTAATCCAATTTGGCATGAAAGGGATAAAAGAAAAAAAAAAAAAAAAAAGAAAAGGGAAAAAAGTACATAAGATTTGGATGGCGCGGCAATAAAGACAGTGATATTTTTGAATCAAATTGTCGAATGAAGCGACACCGTTAAGACGAAGACAAAATCGTTCGGAGGGCTGTCGCGCGCTGAGGGATGGGATGGAACTTTGAGGGAAGTATAATGGGAAAAGAGCGAGTAATGGCCACCCATAATCCCGTCGCGCGGATTAATTCACAAATATTTCAATTTCGTAACATAAAGGGATGTAAATTACATTTTTGGTCGAACGCCTTCGCTCTTTGGGGGCGCGACACACGAGTGCCGGTTTCAGCGGGACTCTTATTGAACGACCGGACGCGCCGGGATGAAACGTGTAATCATTTTATTAACACCATAAAACGCCAGCGACATATTCCTCTTGCGAACGATATCGGCACCTTATTTACACAGATGCCGTCCTTAACTATATATACGTACGTTTCGGTTCAGTCATCGTTCATTTGAATAAGGGACCGATTTGTAATTCGATTTCTTTGTGCCTTTAACGAATACAAATTTGTTTCGCAAATCTGTTCGCGTAATTGATATATATGAGTTAGTTTTAGAAAAATATAGGGGAAAAAAAGGAATAAAGGCGACGCGACTAAAAAAACGTAGTTGTACGAGCGATTTCAATATGGAAGCCGACTCGGTAGAGAAATGTATGAAGAATTTGCCAGCGATACTGACAATCG
>JABFQC010001801.1:0-17949 GCA_022817085.1 Psilanteris sp. ZL-2020
TTTTTTTATTTTTCCGATGTTTGTACTGATATATATACATTTTTGAAGATAAGTACAGTTGTTATTGTAATAAGGTGCCTAAAACACTTCAATATAATATGAAAGATTCTAAAGTAATAAGAATACAATATACAATTATAATAAATTTTAATGTTCAGGATCATTGACTTCTTTAATATAACTGATGCAAAAATGATTAATCACAATACATCGTTCAATTTATTTAACAACTATTTTAAAAGTATCTATAATTCGGGGTGTAACATATATAACAAGTAGAACGTGCAATAAATTTACGAAACAAGATTTACATTCCATAAATCTTTCGTTATTGATACGATTTAAACAATGATTTCTAAAATGAAACAGATACAGCACAATGAAAACAAATATTACATATTCAATGAATTCTACAAGCATCACGTCTTCGTCTCGAACAAATTATATAATCCTTTCTCTTATGGAGACAGCTTATGCATAAATTTCATCTTATTAACTATTATTTTAAAATATATTTCATCGAATTTGACATTGTTAACAAGTTGCAATTAATAAATATAAAAGATAGGTATACATATACGAAATTTATCATGCCAGTAGATTGACATTTGAATTGTATTCCAATAATGCATGATAAGGTTAATGGCAGTAATATATTATTTATAAATAGAATTTACAAAAATAATAAGGAGAGCTATAATTGTTATCAGTTAATAAATTAAATATTTAAGTTTAACTTTGATATAAACGTAATTTATTTCGAAATGCATTTGTTGTTAGGGAACAATGGAAATTCCCTTCAATTTCTAAAACAAATATTATGGCTTTTTTTTGGCAAGTATTTTTATACGTATATATAGAATCAAAGAGAAAAGGAGATTGTAAAATAGAAAAAGAAGAGAGACATTATGTAAATTAGTACCCGATAGTATATTTGTTAACTATTATTTTTAGAAACTGCGCCTGGTTGTAACATATTTCTATACAACGACGATTACTAAAATATAAACATTTAATAATGTTAGTAAGAATCGCTCTCCTTGATCTATCTCGTAGCCAAATATACGCTTTACCGTTATATACGTCAAATATCACTAAATCACTCAAATTACTTCAATTATGACCCGAACACTGCAAAAATAACTACATTCTGAGTGACTTAATTGATCTACTTGTTTTAGTCATATCAGGGTCTAAATTAGATACTTTTTCTGTCTAATATGTTGATGTAGATGACACTACTGACGACTTACAGATAATACTTTTCAATTCAGTCAGATTTGGTGACTTTTATTGAAGACACCAATTCAACCTTTAAATGTTTTGTTGTAATACACTATAAGCGTGTAAGACACTAATATCGTGTAACACAAGTAATCTGAAATTGTTTTACATGTCTTACAGGGTAAATACAAAAACTGAAATGGAAAAGCTAGATGATAAACATAAGATAAATGTACAAAATATGTAATCAATTTTACAAATTATAATTAAAACTTGTAAAAGTTTCTCAATAACCAAATGATTTACAAAAATAAGGATGTCGTTTAATGATTATTCGTATTTTCGCATGTTTACTCTATGTTAATTATTTCTTATTGAAACTTATCGAAATTTTGTGGAATGGTTTTGTTCATTGTATAAATTGAATTTCTATTTTCTGATGCATTTTTTAAACTGAATAACAAGTGATGCGGACAGGAGTTGCGCCAAGTTGCGCTGAATGTTGTAAGCAATACACCGCAAGGGTTGTAATAAGATTTTTGCAGCTCGGTGTACGGATAGCTCGGACGCGTGAGTACGACACAAATACGAACGCGAGGCAATGGAGGACGAAATCAGAAAATCTAAGAGCGCCGGGAGTGGATGCGGTACCGTTATGATTGCGAGAGAAGACGCGGCTACAGAAGCCAACGTCTGCCTCGGCAGCAGCAACTATACGTGCACCGTTTATACCTCACTAGGTCTTGCTGTTATTATAATCGTTGTAGGAAGAGATAACGCGCCGCGGAATGTGACGATGCTCTCTTTGTGGCCGAATGCGCGGAGCGAACGAAGCGCGCTCGTTATCAGCGGCGTTACCGTAATATTATCGTTTCATTCCTAATCATAATTTAAGGATGTGACAACGTCACTGCGTTCGCCTAGCGGTACGTCTGTGTCACACTGATTATTCTATAACGTTTCCTCTGATTAACATGTAATATTATCAAACGATCGCAATGCGTTTCATATAAAATAGTCAAATTATGGACGCCATCTGCTTTTATCATATTTATAAGCGACGGCGATATTTATGGCGCGGCTTTCAGCTTTTTGAGGACCGCAATCTGATTGCGTCTGCATATAAATGATAAGCAACCCAGGAAGAGAGAGATTCTTATAGACAAGAGTTCGCGACAGAATCTCGAAGAGATTGCATTTATATTGGGTGGTTTCATGCATTTATTCATTCGCTTTACCTGGATAGAAAATTCAGCAGGATATTCATAGCACGCTGGTCTTCCGTTTTTCTTGTCTATTTTTAACAGGTCTTAACTCTGGCCAAACTAACTCTGGATTCGCGTGGTGCCGTAAGAAGAGCATCGCAAATTGGAATCTCCTGGTTCGTGGCAAATTTAACGCTTTAAAACCTTAACATATATTATGCATACATATATATAGATGTATTTAAATTATTTCAGCTAATCAGCTTTAGAATTAATATTAAACGGCAGAAATCAGTACTTTATTCAAATTCTGTTTTAGAATTATTGTCGACCGGCAGGCGAAGATTATTTTTATCGAAACGTTTTTTACTTGCAGGTTTTACAAGTTATTAATGACAATTATTATATGTATTTAATGAATTGGGGGTATTTCAAAAATTGCCGTATTATGTTTACAATCTAACTGTAAAAACCCGTTTACTGTTTTTATATAGATACAGACAAGATGTAATGTCGTATGTTATTAAACTAATCAAGAAATGCACTGATTCGTTAACTAACATTAATACCTATTAATTAATTACAAATAATTAACTTATTTAATTATGGTGACATAACTTGATTTTTATTTACATATTTAATTACAAATTAACAAATTAACTTTATACCATCCGATAACATTGGTTCTGAATATAAATTCTATATTCTAATAAGTAACGAAACTCAATAAATATTATTTTTCTACAGTAACATAAGAATACATAAACCATTCGATTATTTGATATTTCGGAATAAAAATTGCACTCATAATCACTGTTTGTATTCGTTTTAAAATTTCACCCCTAAGGGGGTTATTTGACACATGAATTTGGCGTAAAATTTACCGCATATAATAAGCGATCAATCAGTCGAAATGTGTATCATAGGTTATCCTGTTAGAATAATTTGGATTTCAAATCGTCCCTTCTGTGTCAATCCAGAACATAAAGTTAGGACTATGCATCGGCGGATTTGAAAGACAAAAGCAGATGGAATACTCGATGTTTACTATTGCGCGATTGTAAACAGCGATTAATTAGCGTGTGCAGCTCCCATAGTGTACGCGACAAACACAACCGGTCACGAGCGTGCTCCTTATGGTCCAGACTCGTGTCGCTTCTTTTAGCAGGATTACGTACACGTATAACCATTGTGCACACTGCATGCCGGTATTCAAATATATAAATATGTATGTATTATATGGTCCGCTTTTACTGCACACAGGTCAGCATTTAAGCGACAATAATTATCATTTCATCTAACTTTCATTAACTTTTTCGAGATATGTATCTGAGATTCCGCATGTTAACAAAACAATTTATCCCACATACATATAGGATTATCTGACCCCAATTATTTATGTAAAAACCAATTTTTAGCGCGCCACCCGAAGAATAATGTGAACTAGTTTTTTCAGCCAAAAAATTTACATAACTGTAATTTAATTATCGCACGAGACACGAGACACCGGGCACGCGTAAATTATTAGATTCCCCGAGATATGTCGAGTGTGCCCTACGTGTATATATGTATATGTATTTATGTATGTGTGCACAGGGGCAGATATAGTTATCTGTTCAAAACAAAGCAATGTATGTATAATTATAAAAACAAACAAGTGCATTTTTACATTCTAAACTTAATTGTAATCTTACTATTGTAATATACTATTGTAAAACAGAGCGCGGTTGAGTTATCGTGTAATAATAGAATCAATGGCGTTTTATTGAATTAGGTTTATACTTTATTGTAGTGCGAGTATTTGGAACAAATCGGCGTGTAATTGAATACGGATAACCTACATTTTTGAATGAAATTTAGATGTCATTAATGACTAAACGGTTTTAGGTATTTGCTATATACGTTGAAAAGTTATATATATATATATATATTCACGTGTGAGGAGACACGAAGTAAGGATTTAACAAACATTTTATTTGTTTTGTAATGATGAGACATAAAAATGTGTGTGATGCAAAGAAAAAATGTATCCACGTAATGCGTATTTCAAATTATTATATTTAAAATTATGTTAACGTCTGTATATAAATGTATGACAAACATGTTTGTCTGTTAAATTTGGTCGTTAATTCTACCTACATCAAATTATTATACTCATGGAAAAAATTCCTCTACAAATTACTGTTCGGTTCAATAAAAATGATTAAATACACACAGTAACTGTAGGACAAAACTGAAGTTTTGTTAGAAATTACTGAACTAAGCAGTAAAAATGTTTAATTTTTCAGTAAATTATATCAAAGATTTCGTAATTTGTACGGTAAATTCGATAATTTTACCTGGAATTTTATTTTGTCCTACATTTACTAAGGTTACTAATAATTTGTATAGGATTTTTTTTCTGCGTGTACGAGAATGCATTTTATATTCATTTGAAATCATTCATGATGTAAATATACATTTATAAAGAATTATAAAAATAAATATTATTTACAAACAATTTTATATCTGATTAAATTATATCTATAATATAAAATAAAAGATTTTGCTTTTTTTCCTAATTAATTATATATATAAATACTTATATAATAATAATAATATATAGATATTATGCTAAAGAAGTACAAAAGTAAAATTAAAAGCTGACAGTGACGAACAAATAAGTATAAGTATATGGATATACTGTAAATTACTTATAATAATGAAATAGTTTTTTCGCCCATTTGTATAGGTATTTTGTTGTATTTTACTAATATATATATATATATAAATCCGTCCCTGGTCAGAAATTACGGCGTGCTCTTTATGTCGCGGAAGAAAAATCGACATCAGAAATGATTACGCGTGATTAATTAACGAGACGAGATGGCGCAGATGTGTTCCATTGGGTTATATGTAAAAATCAGGGAAAGAGTGCGAAAAAGAACGAGTACGCCTAGACCGGTCGTGGGACAAATATGGCGCTACAAGATCGACCGAAGACACGACTGGATCGAAGTTGCGTCCAGGATCGTCCGCGATGGATTCGTTTCGTCGTAGCCATCAGTTTCTCGCTCATTCGTCCAGATACAGGAAAGGTCATAGAGACCGGTTCGGCTTTACTCCTAAGTTGGACTTGATTAAGGAAGGTTTCGAGATCTCCGACTGGCTTCCGCGAGTCGCCTTTTTAAAGGAAAAATCAATGGAATAAGACATTTTCTTTGATACGAAGCTTCAAAAGATAATTAATTACGTTAATAATTTAACATATTAATGAAATATCTAATAGCTATTTTGACACGTTTTATTGATTTAAATAAAAAAACTAAATAAAGTGCACAAAATGTGATTATATATATATATGTATATGCATTAACGCAAACGATTTGAAAAATAATAATTTTCTAAAATGATTAATTCAACGACCTTGTATTATTCATACAGTTTCGGAATTTGATCTTTATTCAGATGTCTATATATATATAATCAAGTAACTCGATATAATAATTAATAGGAGCTTGCATAAGAATAAAACTGTTATTTGATTAATAGTAATAATTGAAATAAAAAAATTAATTTCTTTTTGCTGAATAAAAGAATTCTATAATTAATAATAATATGGCAATGAAACAAATGTTGATAAATTTAAGTTAATATAGGCAAGGTGACAATTGGTTAATTGCTGTTGACAATAGTTGGAAAGTCAGACTTGATACGCTTGATACTACTGCCTAATAATCATTTTTAACAATAATTTTGTTCTTCGTTACATAATAATCTTTTGTTTTATATAATCATATAATAAAACATTTAGGAGACATACACGAAACATTTATATTAATTATATCGTTTAATGACAATTATACGAGAAGAAATATTATTAATCCGAAGAGTTCATAATATCCTTAAAGAATATAAAATATATCACATTAAATTCCTATATTTACACAATTATTCGGTTTAAAAGTGATTTTCAGTAAAATTAAATTTAATATTTAATTTCAACGTAATAACATATTCAAACTATATTAAATAAAAATGAATTAACGGAATTTTAAATATAACGTATATTATGATAAGTAATTGTGGGAAAAGTGAAATGGGGCTATTTTAAGCATTTGCTTAAATCGCGGGAGAAAATCTTAAAGGCCTCTCCACGCGAGAAATTCCTCCCCGAGGCATTCGTGTCTTCTGCCGTTTTTGTTCGGTCCGTTCCAAACAGTTTTGTTCTTGCAGTTTTATATAGGAAGTAGGTTCATCTTTCGTATAAATTTATTACCTAATTGAAAGTGATCGGAAATCGATATCTTTTGATTTACATTTGACATTTGACATTTGACCTTTCGCCTAATTTTTATTATAGCCGACTAACGATTCCAACGTTATAGGATATATTTTAAAAATCAACAATTTGGGTTTAGATTTAAATTTCGTGGTGGAATTAACGCAATGACAATAAAGCCTGGTACACACGTTTAGTAATTTTTTAATAAATATTTTAAATCATCATTACTATTTATTTTCCTAATCCGTATAAAGTATCTAAATATGCAAATTGCGAGCATTGGCATGACGTCTGATTGGAGAAGATCGATTGTGACCGTTTCCGTACATTTAAAGTGAAATATTCCCGGAAAACGGTTCATATTGCCATTGGCTACACGCGTAACAAAGTTTAAAAGTTGATTGAAAGTCAAACAAAAATAAGAGCATTTTCAGTTTCTCCTCGTTAATTAAATTAGGTTTATATGTAAAATGTTGAGCTTATACGCGGGGTTGATTAGTTTACTTGTAGAATGGATTAAATTGGTTTCATACGCAATTCATTTTTTGGAACAATAAAAACGAAGATGATGAAACACAAGGAACTATAATTTGTCGCTTGGGGAGAAAGAGCGGCACCCTTGGGCGCCGGTGAATAACGTGCTTTCTGACGGTTGTGACATGTTCATTTAATAGCAAGTTGGCACGTTGTTTCGACGGAAAGAAAATTGAATGACAACCAGTGAAACCTGATACCACATGCGAAGTTGAATATTCTGACGTTGACATATGAGAACACTCAATTGTTTACAACTCAACTTCAATGGGCTTTCTATTATTAAAAATTAAAGCATGCTGCGTTGGAGACGCGCCGAATAAACTATACGAAACATGTAGTTCACAATAATAAAAGTCATGACGTTTAAATTAAGTTTTCCACTTATTATCCATTTTTATTAACCAGTTACAGGTCATTGCTCTGCAAGTGTTATGAATATGTTGACAAATGTTGTGACAATTTGATCAAATCGGATTATTAATAGAAGTATTCATTTGCAAACATAAATCATGTAATACCATAAAATATATAATTGTAAACCGAGAAAACAAAATTGTAAGGAGAACCATGTACATTGTTTGTGGTACAATGTCATATTGTAAAATTCTTACAAATACTTACAAATAATTGTTGATTTAATTGCATCGTATATTTTTTATTAAGAAATTTGTAATATAATAAATATTTAATGCAATTATAAAATGCAATAAACAATGATGAATTTAATTGAGTAATTTTGGTCTTTCAGAAAATACTTAAATAATAATGTTCCGTTAATTTGCGCAATTTGAAACACGAATTTGGTACGATCAAATTTTATTCCTAATTTTATAGATATCATTTTCTGCATCGTAACGAAGATACCAGATCTTCGCCGCTTTGTTATTAACGTTAAGTTGATGCTGCTGCATCCGCGGCCTCCTGGATACTGTTTAAGTGTAGTTTTCACGTGCGTGAACGACCGAACGCAAAGAGAACGCAAACGGATGCATGGGCGGGCTGGTCAGTCGCGACGGCTGACGTCTTGAAAAATATGGAGAACGGATTGTCGCTCGCACACACTGCCTCCGAGGACTTAACATCGCCGAATGCATCAGAACAATCTCATAGCGGATCGTTATCCAACCCGATTGATTATTTGTGCTTCAATTCTGAAACGTTTTTGCTGAACTTTGTTCTCGAAAACGCAACTTAACTTGTTTATTGGTTAATAAAAAACGATTAAAATTGGATTCAAATTGACGAATTTGGATTATAATTGACGACCGGTTCAGTACGAATCAAAGTTATGACAATTTGGCTGAAACTTGTCTTTAACGTTTTGCTCGCGAAACCACACCGATTCAAACGGTTTCATAAGTTTGATTGTACGCAGCGTTGACCGCGGGATGTCAGGAACGATCAATTACTATTATTAGAAATAATTTTGTTTTTGCTGGACATTATGGTAACTTAGCTGGCGAAGGAGAGTGTTTTATATTGTTTAATTTTTTTTTTCACGAAAGAAACTCGTTTACGCGGTTGACCATATACAGACTGTCTGCACGGAAAGTAGCATTCTCTCTGACGTAAATAAGCATAAGAGTTCATATCCCCGCGTTATTGCATCGCGAGGCGTTGATGGACTGAAATTATATGTATTCAAATAAGTGGCGCGCGGCGCGAGTGTGGCCATGATGAAAATTTCACATTTTATTTTTTCGATTCCGGCAACTGTCTGCTAACTAATTTGCAGAAGTAAAATAAAACCGCAAGCGGCTACGAAAACTGTAATTTTAATGCGCCTGTATTCAATATGTTATAATACAAACTAATCAATTTTCACCACATAAACGTGTTCTGCAATAATTCGTAAGGTTTCGTAGATATATTTTTGTTTAAGAAACGAGCGGTCTAAATGCCATTTAAACTGGACCTGCACAGAGGTCTCACTTAATTAGTGGTTTTTCATTTAATTAACTTTATTGGCAACGAGTTTTTTCGGTTGCAATATAGTGTAAAGCTTTGCTGAAATCAGTAAACAGTATTTTATTTATATAACGTGTATGTGGTAGTTTTGTGTAGAAACATTTGTAGTAATAAACTACGGTTAGTGTAGAGTGTAATATATATAAATATGTATAGCAAATTTAAATAAAGTAACATCTTGGCGAAAGAGAAAATTTAAATTTTAAAATTTGGTATAAACATATAAATTGAATATGTATTTAAAAATAAATTTTTCATATCTTTGGCTGAATTTACTTAATTCAAAATTTATATAATATATTTTACATATTCTAATTTCCATTCATTCTTTATTTAAATAATAAAAACTATACTTTTTATAACTAAACTGTTTTCCAATAAAAATAAAACTGGTCTATAATACAAAGATATATACATATATACATAAAAACGCAGTTCATCAACAAAGTTCAAATAACTGAGCTCCCAGAAATATCAATTTTAAAAAACCATTCATTACAGGCTGCGAATCATCTTTTGGTACAAAATAATTGCATACAAATGCATGGACACGATAACGCACACGCAAGTCTGAGTATCACTAAATAATTTGCGGTTTCGCAATACAACGCGTCTTATAATGATTGTATGTGAGTCGCACATTATTTATTATTCAATTAACGAACGTTTTTCTAATTGTCGGCAAGACTTTTGTTGATATGTTTCGAACCGTATAGTTTAAACGGGAAGGCAGTTTCCGAGATTTATGTGCAATTTCACGACACGCGCGTTATATTCGCACTATCGAATATAAAGGCGGGGTTACTTTGAGAACCTCTAACCAAGGAACGGACCCAGGGAGCACTTTATCTCGACGTTCAGGATGTGGGTCGCGACCACCGCCCGCCACGCGAGCTCTATTCTCTATCTTAAGGTTCGTCCACACTGAAATCGATTTAAGTGTATTCTATTTCCATTTCTTTACAAAACTGATTGACAATTTCGACGTCAACGAATCTTAATGGTATAAAAAGTTCATAAATGTTTATGCAAACTTTTTACATCAACACGATAACTAAATTTTATTTTATTTATAATTTATTTATAATTTTATTTATATTTATAAAATAAACAATTATTTTATTTTATTTATTACACTCATTTTTATATCATTTTAAGGGGACGCGGTCTTCGTTTCGAGAATTTTAAGCTTCAAAATAAAATCTGTATACACTGAGAGAAATAAATGTCTTATAATTTGGAATAATAAGTAAAAGAATAATATTTACTGTTTTCAAAAGAAAAAAGTGAGTTTGTACATAGAAAAATATCTCTAGGCGAAATTTTAGTCAGACATTACCCCTACAGAACCTTCATTGGCACTCTTTAACGTATTTAATTGCTTAAACTCGAACATTAGGTTCTTTTTAAGACCTATAAGAACGTTTCCCAAATAGCCCATACATAAGTGCTTCTAATGGGAAAAAGGGAAATTTTGGCCGTTTTTAGGGACTTTTATACAATTTCGATAACTTAAAGGTGATAAGTAGGGATTAAATTTCACCTCGGGTTATCATAATATATTACTTTTAAAAATAGTAAATATTATGTTTTTTCTCTCATGTTTCCGAATGTCAGTTCAGACTATTTTATTATTTACGTTGTTCTTGTACAATCTCTGTTTGAATGGAATTTGATTACGCTCATGTACTATTGATTGTTAATCTAAATATTATTATTAATTCGCTTCAAGTTCAACTCCGCAAATCAAACATAATCCACGTTAATTTGCTTCAGCACTGCATGGTTTTCGAATTATGTAACGGTTGGTTGCGAATAAATCAAACGATAAATAATAGCTCTCGGTCTTCTTTCTGTCGTCGATTTGTCAGACGCGAATATCCCTGAACGCATATCCGAAGTTTCGAAAATCTTAATGCCACTGCTTTATCTTTACGACTCGTAATTCGGCGTACGGCGTGGGGTTGCAATTACAATTAAGAACAGTTATTTACACGCAGTGGAACGTCCAGATACGCATCTTTGTCATAAAGCAGCTTTTATAATTTCGCTCACGGACGGCGACACGTTGAAATCCGCTCCCGCGTCAACACCTGGTGACGACGCAAGTGCTAAGAGCGCGCACGTATCCGGAATTATTTTTTCCCAAATGTCACGATTTCACGACTTTCTTGTATCGTGAAATTTATTGCTTTGTGCTTTCTTGAACTACGGCTATTGTCTCCATTGACATTAACTTTATCAGTCGTACCGTATGGTGGTTACGCAATACGTTTGACAAAGATTTATCCGCGTGTATTTAAAAATGAACCGAAGACGGTTTTGATGGGCAATAACCACTTTATTGTACAACTCTCGGCCGAGTGCACGGCGAACCAATTTGATATACAGTGAAAATCCGTTATAAATAGTTAGGCCTGTCATGTTTTCTCTTCGGAAGCAGCGGTAGGAAACAGAAGATAAAGTTATGACGCTTTTAGAGAACTTATATCGTACATTTCGTTTGGTATAAAATATTATGATAATAATTATATTATTAAGTGAATTTATGGTTCAATTACGAAGCACGATGGTACCAAATATATTATCTTTTATGCATTTATGTTTATGTTTATTTGGATGAAATTTTGCTTTAACAAATATCAATGGCAATAAATAAGCGCGTTTTATGATGTTTTGAGATATTCAAATTTCTTCGGCGCGCTTTACGAGTCGCGAACGAAACTGCCGTTTCGGCTCCGCTATTGTATCCGCTCGCAAGTGTTTCCACCTTCGCATCGGCTAATTAATTACACACGAGGGGTCTCTAATTTAAACAGAAGCGATCCAAATGGGATCAGCGATGTTTCCGTTTAATTCCGCCCGAGCAATTTTTCGCGCTGCAAAGGCCAGTCAAATTATACATATTCATTATTTAACGATACGGCGGGAAGAAAAGTATTCATAAAATTGCAATGCAAATGCGATCGCAACAAAAGAATAGGGCAATTTTTCGGTCGATTTTCTCGTGTTTCGCGCGACTTTGATTTTCATGCGAGATTTTCTCCGTCCAATTTTCTCCTCGCGGAACTCTTCGCGAACGGGCTTTTCTATGGCGATAAAACTTTTTGTCGCTCATCGACGCATTAATTTGTCTACCGACTTCACTTTCGATACTTTCGAGGTCGATGTATCCACTATAAGAGATCCTCGCGCTTAGGCGAGAGTCTTCGCTTTCATCGCAGAACTCACTATAAAACTAGATCAACTAGCTACACTTAATTTTCCGCAGACGCAAGAGGCACGCCGAGTCGATCTAATAATGAGACATTTTTTCCGCCCAACGCAACGTAACGATGTCGAACAAAAACTGACTGCAAAAAAGCCAGGTTTCGAATTTGACGGTCGTTTGAATGACACTTTGTATATTCAAATTCAGTTCGTTAATAACTTTCGATTTTGTTTTATATAATTTTCGGTAGTATATATATTATGTACCGATTAATGCCACTGTAATAACGAATGCGTATTATAAATATTATTCGCGCTATGCGTAATTCAATTTTATGATCGAAAAACGTAGTAATGACCGTACGTTTATGCTGAGTGAGAGTAATGTTGATAAAATGTTTAGTAAAGGAAGAATGAAAAATCAATGAAGTTAGCCAATTGATGAATTGATTTGTATCTGCGACATTTTGCTATACTCAGGGATGTATATAAAGTGCTGCATTTAACGAATTACATTTACTTTTCGTAAAACGAATTTATAACCAATAAATAATTGCATTATTTAATCTATCAACTTATTTTTGCAGTCCCTCTTTATATACTCTCTCGTTTTTTTTCAGTTACGTAACAACAAGAACACTTCGATTTTTTGTCGTCTTGTATTTAAATATTAAAATAAGTCGAAGACAAATGTAAAACGTGCACGTGACAAGATCGACAAAGACTCAGCTTAATCAATTTTGACAGTCATTTGCAAAATGTCATTTGCTTTAATGGCGCATAAGTGCGTCCCTGCAAAGATAAGTAAATCCTGTCATGATTTGCAGACAGTGTGTCGTCATTGCGTCAAAGAGCATTGATTTGCAGTTATCGGTTGTCTCTTTTCGGCATCTCATTCTGCGCTTTTGCATCTCGTATCAGAGATATTTATTAACAGATAATGATTTACTTAGCGCGGTATGTATCTTGCGCGTATCTGCGTATTCCATCAAGAAAAATTGTATTCACTAAAGGCACTTATGGGATGTATTATTAATTATTTTCGGAAAGAAAGCTGCGTCATTTTTATTCGGCGCGCTTGATCTGTTTTCACGGAAACGTGCACAAATTTGCAACGTTGTTTCATATTACCGCGATGCGGCGTAGGTAAAAGTAGTGCTTTGTAATTGCACTTTAGCAAAGTGTTATTACTTGCAATATCATGGTATTCTAAATTATCATGTAATAAAGTATCCGAATCTGCCTAAATTAGTTTCCAATTATTTATATATTTGGAATTATATGTATGCATATATATATTTTATACAATAAAATAACAGAAAAGTACTCATGCAATATGTACAGTATTATGATCTCCGAGTCGTGTGAATTTATAATTAGTCTGCGGTTATATATATATATGTTTATCATACCGTCATCGTAATATAATTAAGTTATAATGCTTAATCAGTAATTCGCTATTACAAACAAATAAAGCGAGAGAACAATCACACAGAGAATTCAAATATAGTGAGCGTTTTTATTGACGGCATTTTGCCGAAAAAATGGACATGCTAATTTTATACGTTTTGAATTTATGAATTGGGCTAATCGCAAAAATTGAAAAGACGTAAATTAACATAATCAAAGTATGTTTCACGTGGTAAATGGTGATATGCGTGACTAAAGTAAATATCATCTCCAAACGTCGTGGGCGATCAAAGTGACATTAAGTGACAAAATGGTGATTTTTTTGTCTTAGAAAAATGTCAAGTGACTTTTAAGGATAAAAGTTCAGAATAGGTTAGTGGGAACTATAAGTGGAAGGACTGGAACTACCTACATTAAAGGATATATGGTCTGAATCGAGGTACTCAACTGAAATCAAAGAACACTTTTTTGGAAGCAAAATGCACGTATAACGAGAGGAACAGTTGTCAAAACTGAAAACCAATTTCCGTCGTTGAATCTACACTTTCTTTCACATAGCCTGTCTTATGCATACAGACAAATATTATTAAATTATTATTAAATATTATTAAAAACACAGTAATTCACGGACAAAACAGAAATTCAACCAAAATTACCGATCTTTTACTGTAAACATTGATGAATTTTCGGTATATATTTACAAACATTACAAACGTTCGGTAATTTCGAACTGACATTTTGTTTTGTGAGTTACTGTGTTTTTAATAATATTTACTGAACTTTTAATAATTTTTAATGCAACATTTTTCTGCGTGTAAACAAAAATATTATGAACCCGATTTTTACCATACTTTATAAGCAAATTTGTTTGATCTATAATATTTTGGTCTATAAATTCTACTAAATTCTAAAAATAATATTTATGCGCTCGCCTTATCACAGGGTATAGTAAACTTGTTGTATATTAATAATTATTCTATAATTTTTAACGGAAAATTTGTCTGCCTGCGTGGATGCAATTAAATTATAAATAAATTCTTTAATATTTAACTCGTACCATTAAATGCAAATAATGAGCCCGTCAATTTGTTTATATCAGCACAAAACATCAATTGCAAATACTCTTAAAACAATGAATGACATCGCATGACCATTTCAGCAGCATTCAAATGCCTTCATTTTTCTTCCAAAGCAGAACCAATTTTCATTTGAACCGCAATGAAACGAAACGGTAATTCGTCGTCACCGACATTTACAATTCCCATCCGCTAATAAGACCCTCTTACGCGATCATTATACCCGGTTATCAAAAATCCGCGCACGTAGCACGCGAGATTCCAGAAACGCGAGCTAAATTTTCTTTCGCAGGAAACGCGGCGCGCTGGTTTGTGAAACGTCTTCTCCGTCGCGTCGCGCGAACGCCAATAAAAACTCGATCATCTCCCGTTGCGTCGGTTCGGCCGATCATCTCTATAAACTATTAGCGGCGAAATAAAGCACGCGCGTTGTGCAAAACCGTAGGGTGAGTTGAGACAGACGGTTGACCGCCTACGTTAGTAGAACCGGTATGAGGACGCCTGACCAGTATAATGACATTTAAATGGTTACTATTGCGACGCTATCGACCCGTGTGATACGCGCGCGTGTGTGCGTGCACGTGTGCACGCGTCCCATACAATCCCGAGTCCGCTCCGTCTGCTGGAATAAGCAGACGCCGATGTTTTAGTGGTTTGCGGAACGGCACACGCCTCGCCCTGGCACGAGGCAAATGCACTCGCGTGCGCGCGCGAGCGATCGCGCGCGTGTGTGTGTGCACGCGAGATCGCATTCACAATTAGAGAGGCTGCGAAGGCTTTCTCTATTAGACCACCCCGCCCACAATAAGACGCAACCGCTCGAACAGCTAGACGCAGCTCCAATTGCAGTGATGTCCGCTACACTCGATATCTTTGCTCCTTCGCTTTCAACGCCAAGGAAGTGACGGAGTGAAATCGAATATGGTCGAGTGGATGATGAGCCGCGCTCGGCGCATTTTCCGCTGTCTCATTACGCGATTAAAAGCGACGCGCGATCGATCGACTCGCGGAAATCTGCTTTGAGAAATTCACCGGCCGCGCTTATCGTCGAGTCGAATCGCGCGTCGTTCATGATTTCTTCTGATTAATTTGTCTTAATCACTCTCATTGGGCGGTTTTTCAGCGAGCGCTTTGTAATCGTCCGCGGCAAAAATTCTTTCCCCGAGATTCGCGGAATTTTCCGGCGATCCGTGATAAACGATTCGAGTTGGGTATCGTCGATAAAGGATGCCGGAAAACTTCAACGGATACGGCTTCTTAGACGCTCGGATATTAATGTTCAAGCGTCGCGGTTATAAACTACTTTTTATAACATAAAAATGTTATTCATTGCCGGGAATTGAATTCGGAGGAGATTTGTCATGCGATTTCGCGGACGACTAATTAGACGAGATTGCGCAACTCCGCGATTCGGTCTTCTGCTCGATCGTTTTAAGGATGCATTTAAGGCGGGGCGACGATTCATAATTTTGCGGGCAATATCAGTCAGGCGAATTTTTGCGTAAACACTTTCATCCGTTACGAAGACTTTTAACTACATTCTCGCATTAACACACTTCGGTTCAAGGATAGGTACAAATGATCCCCAGTCCGTATAAAGAAATTCCGTGCCTCGTACGTATTTCCTTGAAGATTCATCCTCGTCGGGGTACCACCGTTGGTAGTATTAACACTTAGTACCCGAGAACGCGAGATCGATCTCTTTCACGGGAAACAGGTGAAAGATAAGTAGCCAATAGTTCGGCCGGGAGTGTTTCCGTGGACGATAGCTTGCGAGGAAGAGCGGCGAAATGGTAATTAATGGGTGGTGAAACCGCCGACCAAGCCTTCCCAATACCAAACATACGCTGACTATTTTCAACGCGTACTTTCTAAGAAATTTTTCATTAATTGGATCTTGTTTATTTTATTATTAGATTCATCGCGGTTGGTCCATTATTTCATCATAATAGATTACAGATTATTTTTAAAATTGCAAAACATTTTCGACTGTTCATGACAGTGACGTCTGCGTGATTTGAAATGTATTAAAATTTACAATCGTTTTCCAAGTTTGGTTTCGATTATTATTCGTAGATACAATTTTGGTTTATGTTTTTAGTATACTAACTGTATTATAAAACGTACTTTTAATTTTATACGTTGAGAAATACGGAAAGATCAACTTTTTGAAATTTACTTTTTACGTCACAAAGAAGTACGTAAGATTTAAATTTAAATTTTAACAGTTCATATGTTCCAACACCCTAATATCGAGTAAAAATTTGAGACATTAATATTTGACTTGCATTAATATTTGTATTACGGAAATAATTTTGAACTTTTTAGATATTTAGTATAACACGAATTTGGATGCTGAATATGACATATTCAAATGAATGTGAATCTTATCTTTAAATTCAGTTTAATTACCATTGCGACAAAGCATAAACTGTGCTATAAATCGAAATACTAAAATTGTTATTTCCAATTCATTTGCAATAAAATAGTCATAAAGGTGACTTCGCCTTTAAAAAATGCATGTATAAATACAAATTTATTGCTCGTACTATATAAATTTAACACTATTTAAATAAACCCTCTTTTTAGGATAAAAATGCCGACACTTTGGAATTCCGTATTCAAAGCTGATATACGTAATAACATTGTTCCGAAATCGTGATCGATCTCTCTGGTATGCCGATGCAAAGATAATACACTTTACAGCAGCAAATTTTTCTTTAAACTACCGATATTCTTATCGCTACTTTAGGCAAATTTATATATGAAAATCATACTTCAAAAATCATTGGATATACCGTTAAAATTATTAATAAGAGCACTGTTTTGCATCGTGATCTTGCGAGATAATATTTATGTTTATTTTTCAATTTTTAAAATTGAAACTTACAAAACATATATATATATATATATATATATATATATATAATAATTCTTCAAACAAGTTATTTTTGTGAAAACGATTACGGAATCCGCAGAAACCTATTTATTACGACAGAATAAGTACATAACGTCTGAAACACAAAGAATACATATAAATACCTGAAATTTGGGG